>CAUYRT010054059.1:0-25303 GCA_963574885.1 Lepilemur ruficaudatus
TTCTTGGCCATTCTTCTGTCTTCTTTTGAAAAGTTTCTGTTCATGTCCTTTGCCCACTTTTTGATAGGGTTGTTTGATTTTTTCTTGCTGATTTTCCTAAGTTCTAAATAGATTCTAGTTATCAGCCCCTTATCAGATGTGCAGCATGCGAACATTTTCTCCCATTCTGTAGGTTGTCTGTTTGCTCTCATGACAGTTTCTTTGGCGGTTCAGAAGCTTTTTAGTTTGATCAGGCTGTGTGACGATTAATTTTATGTGTCAACTTGATTGGGCCATGGGTTGACCAGATCGTTGGTGAAATATTATTTCTAGGTGTGTCTGTGAGGATGTTGCTGGATAAGATCAACATTTGAATCAGAATTGAAAATGAAGGAAAACTCCCTAATTTTTTATGATGCAAATGTAAGATTGATACCTAAACCTAATTAAGATAGTACAAAAAATGAAAATTAGAGGCCACTATCACTCACAAATATTGATGCTTAATTACTAAACAAAATATTAGCAAATAATATTCAACACCAAATGAAGGAAAAGATACATCAGGGCTGGGACTAGTATGAGGCAAACTAGACATCTAGGGCAAAAAATTTAAGGAGGCAGTGACTCTCACATGATGACCTTGTACTTTCGTGACCATGAGAGTGAGTGCCTCCTTTAAAGTAAAGTACCCAGAGTGCAAAATTTAAAGAGGCACTCATTCTCAGGGTCTTGGAAATGCAGGGCAGAGTGAGTGTCTCCTTAAATTTTGAGGCCTAGGTGCCTACCTTGCCTTACCCTAATCTCAGACTATGATATACCATGACCAAGTGAGATTTATTCTAGGAGTGCAAGGTTGATTGAATATTAGTAGCATATACCATCTTAATAGATATAAGTGAGGGGTGAGCAAATACTTTTTTGGTAAAGGCCAGATAATGAATCTTTTAGGCTTAGTGGGCCACACACAGTCAGTCACAATTGCATATTCTTTTTTTTACAACCCTTCAAAAGTGTAAAAATCCCTATTAGCCCCTCAAAGAGTGATGAGGATATCATTGGGACAGCGTGAGTTTTCACCAAAAGACAGAGGATAGAGTCTAGACTATCTAACTTTAACAAATTTAAAGGGATGGGAGGCAAAAATAAAGTTGCTTTTGTGATTACAAATATATAAACATACCCATATGGATAAATAAAACAGGAGAGGAAATAACAGTCAAAGTGAAGATTTAACAGAAATTGTGAAGACTTCCTCAGTGCAGTGGCAGATGCCCACAGTCCCAACTACTCAAGAGGGTGAGGCAGAAGAATCACTTGAGTCCAGGAGTTCTAGGCTATGGTACACTAGGATCACACCTGGGAATAGCCACTGTGCTCCAGCTTGGGCAACATAGTGAGACCCTGTCTCTAAAATTAATTAATAGAAATGTAAAAACCATTCTTAGCTTGAGAGTCAATCAAGAAGAGGCCATGGATGAAATTTGGTCTTTAGGCCATAGTTTGCCCACTTCCAATACAAGTAAAAAAAAAAAAGTTATACAATTTATTCTTTAGGTATTGAAAAAGCCTTCCACAAAATTCAATAACATTCATGATGACAACACTCACTCTAAAATATAGAAATTAAAGCATACTTTGATACTTTCCTAACCTGATTATACATAATATACATGTAAATTTAATTAGGTTATATATATTTATCTTAATCCCAAAGCCAGCATCTTAATGGGAAAACACTGGAGACATTCCACTAAGATTAAGTTTCAAGCTCCTGACTCAAGTGATTCCCCCCACCTCCCGCTCAGGCCTCCCAGAGTGCTAGGATTGCAAGCCTGAGCCACCATGCCTAGCCTCCACTAGGCAATGCAATCAGATAAGACAAATTAATCAAAGACATAAGAATTTATAAATAAATGATAAAACTCTATTTGCATGTGATATGACAGTATACCTAAAAACCCCTTAGATAAACAATGACAAAACTGACTTAAACAGTAGGCTAGGTGCGGTGGCTCACGACTGTAATCCTAGCACTCTGGGAGGCTGAGGTGGGAGGATTGCTTGAGCTCAGGAGTTTGAGACCAGCCTGAGCAAGAGTGAGACCCTGTCTCTACTATAAATAGAAAGAAATTAGCCAAACAACTAAAAATAGAAAACATTAGCCGGGCATGGTGGCGCATGCCTGTAGTCCCAGCTACCTGGGAGGCTGAGACAGGAGGATCGCTTGAGCCCAGGAGTTTGAGGCTGCTGTGAGCCAGGCTGACGCCACAGCACTCTAGCCCAGGCAAGAGAGTGAGATTATGTCTCAAAAAGTAAAAAAAAAAATACATAAAAAAATTAAAACTAACTTAAGCAATAAAAGATTCAGAAAGATAGCAGAGCATAAAATTAGCATACAAAATCAGTAGCCTATGTATACACAACAAAAGTAACCATTTAGAGAATATAATGGTAAAGAAACTTCGTTTACAATACAAAAAAAGAAAATTAAATACTTACGAATAAATTTAAAAAGAATTGTGCAAATCGTATATGACAAAAGTTTAAAACAGTCTTGAAAGACCTTACATTAAATTTGAACAAATGGAAAGCCAGCCTCTATTCTTGGATCAAATAGGACATAGCATTATAAACATGTTTTCCCTAAGTTAATTTTTAAATATAATGCAATCTCATAAAAAGTATGTACGAGCCTTTTTCATGGAGTTGGACAAACTATTACAAAAATGAACATGAAAAAATAAACATACAGAAAAAACAGCCAGGAAATCACTAAAAAAGAAAAAAATACGAGGGGGGGCGGTTTTCCTAGCTAGCCCTGTTGAGACATTAAAATATATTATAAACTCTGTATAATTAAAGAAGTGTGGTACTGGTGCATATATAGACAAACAGACAGGTGAACTAGAATAGAAAGCCTAGAAATAGATTAAAACATGTGGAAATTTAGTGTATGAAAAAGGTGGCATCTTAAGTCATCACGGCAAAGGTGAACTTTTTAATAAGTGGTGCTGGGAATATTGTGTAGTCATTGGGACAAAGACAAAATTAGGTACGTACTTCACACCATACGTAAGAATAAATTTCAAATGGATCAAGGATCTAATGGTAAACAATGAAATATACATGCACTAGAAGAAAACATGGGTAAATTTCTCTTTGACCTTGGTGTGAGAAAAGCTTTATAACTATGACTCAAAATCTAGAGGAAATAAAATAAAAGATTAGTACATTTGGCTACATAAAGATGAAAAACAAAAAGCTTGTATGGCAAAATCATGATAAACAAAGTCAAAAGACAATTGACTAACTGGAGGAAAATATTAACTGCATATACCATAATGAAGGGCTAATATCCTTAATATATAAAGAACTCCTAAAAACTGAGACAAAGGACCAAAATCCCAGTAGGAAAATGGGGAAAGGCATGAATACATTATGAAAGTGTGTAAAAATGATCCTTAAATGTTTAAGCTTATAGTAATTAGATTAATGAAAATGAATACAAATTGAGATACCATTTCTCATCAGATTTGCAAAAATATTAAAGTATGACGACATATCCTATTTGATGTGGAAAAACAGGCACTCTGATACATTGCTGGTGGGAAAGCAAACTAGTACTACTTTCCTGGAGGGAAATTGGCAGTATCTAACAAAATTACATAGGCTCTTAGCTTGTGACCCAGCAATCCCACTTCTAGGAATCTACCCTGAAGGTAACATATCCAACAATACTAAACTACATATGCATGAGGTTATTCATTGCAGCTGTTGGGGCTCAGAAAACAGTATCCCAAAATAAAGGCCTCAGAAGCAAAACTTTTTCTCTGACCATCTCCTTTCCTCCTTTGCCTCTCAGTGTCATTCTTCGCTGAGGCTAGCCACAGAAACTAGAGTCCCTCTTCCCCAAGGCAGTTCATAAAAGCCAGAACCCCTTTTTCCGAAAGCCAGACATAAAACATAAAGTGATTCTGTGTAAAAACTGACCATAAAGAAAGTATCTGACTTACCTTGTTTGACTGTAGATCATAGACCCCCATTCCAGAGAGGGACCTGCCCCACATCCAGAAAGAAGGAATGCATGCTCAGAGAGGCCAGAAAGAATCTAGACAGACAGGCCTTGCTGGCTTTCCCCACTCAGTCTACTAGCATTAGATCATATCCTTTTTGTCCAGTCATATTTCTACAAGGCTGTCCATACTTTGTTGAACCTAAGCATAAAAATAGACAATTTCCTCTGTATCTTTGAGTCTTCATTTTGAAGGCTTCTGTGTATAGTATACACATTAAATACATTTGTATGCTTTTCCTCCAATTAATCAATCTGCCTCACATCAGTGATTTTTCAGTGAACCTTTAGGGGGTCAAGGGGCATGTTTCCTACATAGCATTATTTGCAATTGTAAAATATTGGAAACAACTTTAAATGACTGTACAAAGGAGAGTGGTTGAATAAACTATGTTAGATACATGCAATGGAGTGTTACGTTGCTGTAAAAAGCAATTAAGAAGATATGTATGATAAGAAGATCTGTACAATCTATATGATATAAATTGATTTCAAAGGTATATTGTTAAGTGAAAAAAGGAAAGTTCAAAAGACTGTCTATAATATGTGACCTTTATATAAGAAAGATTAAGATAATACACATCTGTGCTTATCTGTGCGAAATAAAAACAGAAAGTACAAACCAGAAACTAAAGGGATTGGTTACCTACAGGAGTGTGTGAGAACAGAGTGGAAAGAATGGAGGCATTGGAATGGGGTAGTAAGTGTTGGGGGAAGTGACACAAATTAGAATATACCTTTTTGTATAGCTCTGGATTTTAGAATGATGGTAATGTTTCACAATGTTCAATTAATCAATCAACAAAATCGACCAGGGGGTGGGGAGAATGCCAAGTGGAATTGCAAATGGTAACAAATGGATCTAACTATATTACAAATGAATAACATAACTACACTGAAAGAAGTGAAGAAAAATAAGTAATCTAAGTAACTTTGAAAAACATTATTTTGATTGCATACTGTAAGGCTAAAGACAAACAGAACGGTACACAAATATTGTACTTTACTTAGTAAATTTGTTTTTCACATGGGTATGGGTTAGCAATCCTGAAACTCTTTTATTTAATATTTTATTTTTTTGAAACTATATAGGAGAATTGAGCAAATTACATATATATTGTAGATAATGAGAACTAGATTTGACACTGTGTGAGAAACAAATTACAAATATGGAAAGAGAGAAGACTAAAATGAAATCTGTGTGGAGTCAGAGATGTCAGAATGAACTAATGGCTATATATATATATATATATATATATATATATATATATATATATGTAAAGAGAGAGAGAGACATAAATGTGTGTATACATGTGTATTCCTTTATATAATTCCTCGCTCTGTCTGCCATGAGAGCCTAGAAACAAAAACATGCCAGTAGCATGAATCACATTTGGTGGACAGATCTTGGTTTCTAAATACCATTTTCCAATAAAAGGAAGCAAAGTTCTTTGGAGAAATGGTTGATTTCAGGGCTGGGGCAGGGAATGTACAAAATGAGTCTGGGATGTCAGAAAGTAAGGGAGGATTAAAAAAATAATGGGTGAATTCAAAAAGACACATAAATCAACTTGAAAGAACTCCCAGTGAACAAATATGGGATAATCTGAGAAATAAATTAAATAAACACATTGATAGATTATAACCCACAGAATAAAATAAATATCTAGGATTCATCACAGATATAAATTACTGAATAAATAAATATATGGGGGAAATAAAACAACTTTTCCTTATAGTAGAATTCCAATTAGTAAAGTAGACTGAATGAAGGGAATAGTAAATTACCATTAAGCAAATACCGTAGCAAAGATTCACTTTATTTTATTTTTATTTATTTATTTTTTATTTCTTTTTTTTAGAGGTTGAATATTCTTTTTTTTTTTATTGAAGTATACTTTACATATCATGCCTTTACTCCACTTTAAGTGTACAATTAAATGATTTTCAGTGAATTTACCGAGGTGTACAGTTAATCACATAAATCAGTTTTTGAGGAATTCCTTTCCCTTATTGAGACCCCTAATTTTATTTTTATTTTTTGTTCCAAATCCATTTTATTCATATCCCTCTGTTTCTTTAACAAAGAGAGCTGAACAGGTGGGAAAAACTCAACTTACTTTTTTTCCACAAGGAATATCATTTTGTTACTGGAATCACAAAAATCATAATTTCTGTACAGGAATGTGTAAGTGAACATTAATCAATGCATTGATAATAAACTCAACTATTTTTTTTTGTCTCACTCTGTTGCCCAGGCTAGAGTGTCTGGACGTGGCGTCAGCCTAGCTCACAGCAACTTCAAACTCCTGGGCTCAAGCGATCCTTCTGCCTCAGCCTCCTGAGTAGCTGGGACTACAGGCATGTGCCACCATGCCCGGCTAATTTCTTTCCTACTTTTTTTTTTTTTTTTTTTTTTTTTTTTAGAGACGGGCCTCGCTCTTGCTGAGGCTGGTCTCGAACTCCTGAGCTCAAGCAATCCTCCCACCTTGGTCTCCCAGAGTGCTAGGATTACAGGTGTGAGCCACCGCGCCCGGCCAACTCAACTATGTTTAAAAGACAAACTGATAGGTGTGCCGAAACCATGAAGCCCTGACACATGATGCTGCAGCAGAGCTGTGCTGTACCTTTCTGGTTTGGGCTGCTCCAAGGGATGCTGAAGGGATGCTGATGGGACTCAAACTTATTTGGGGTTGAGAAAAATTAATTAGTCATAGGTCAAAAAGACTAACCTGGCAACAAACTAAAAACCTCGGCAGGAAGAGATCTCTTGTAAGTGTCAATACTTTGGTGTAAAGACAGGAAGCTTGAAAATGCATTGTATTTAAAATTTTTTTGGTTCCCCCTCACATAGTGAAAACTACCCCCTCTCTCAAAGCTTATCTGTTCAAACTCAAGTACTTAAAAATTAAAGCAGCCAAACAAAAGCATTGAAAAAAGAAAACCAGATGGAGAGTGTAGCCTGGGCCAGTAGTGTCACTTGGTATGGATGACTGAGGTATTGAACAGGAGTTTCTGTGTTTTTTTTTTCCTTTTCTTTCCTCCTTTCCCTTCAGAGAGGGTATCTGAAGTAGCTGGTGTTTGTGTCCAGTTTCATGAAGGCTGCTTCAAAGGCTTGGCCGAGGGAATTTTGGAAACTAGGCACAGGAACACGATCTGAGTTATCACTCTCCCCATAGCTGTCCACAGGGGCAGGAGGAACCAAGCTGTTATCATCTTTCTTTGGAGCAGTTTTGGGCCAAACGTCTGCTTTTGCTTTTCCAACCTCAGCATCTGGGCATAGGAAGGGAAGGGAGAGTCTTCTTCTAGACTCCCAGTGCAAAATGAGGGACTGCCCTGAATGGCAGTGGATGACAGAGGGGTCAGCAGAAAATCTGCATGGGAGCCTTCTAAGAGGAGAAAGGGAGGGGGCCCTGAGGCCGTTGGTGCTGGTGGGACCCAAAGAAGAATTGGAGGAGCATGTATAGGAATCGAAAGGCAAGAAACTGCCATAGATTCTCTAGGGGAATGTGCACTTCCGGGTACTTGCCCTGTTTCTTGTTCTCCTCCATCTCAAAATCCTGTGCTCTTGGTGGTGTTCCTCCTAGCCTTCTTTTAGTGCTGACGCTCCCTCTTAATGTCATCTGAGAATATCTCTAGGATTTCCTCAGAGACCAGGGGAGGCTGTGGTGCCAGTTCACAGATGCTAAACTCACAGGTGAGCAGCAAGTGAGTAAGATATCTGTGATGCTGTCAAACATCCTCAGACATGGAGTACCCAGTGATCTCCACAACAGTTGCCGGGATCTTCCCAGGGCTGGGCTCCATGTTGCTCCTGCACGGGGCAATGCACATTCACAAGGTGCAGGAACATGTGCTGCCCATACTCCACTTGGTGAAAGTAGTAACAAGGATTGTTGCTCAAGTGTGTGAAGGCTGGCTTGGTGACAGGTTGCTGCTTGGTGGGCTCAATACAAATAGTCCTTTCCCCAAAATTGTCATCTGCTAACTCTGAGTAATCACAGGCCTGGTTCAGACACTGCTTCCTTGTCCTCTACCAGAGAGAAAGCAAAACGACTAGGAGTGTCCAGAGAACAAATTTCTGTGGTTTCTTCATTAAAAGCAGACAGATACTCTAGCACACCCTTCCTGGGTTGAAAAATAGACTCCTTTGCCAAGGGAGCCATCAGCACCAATAGTTCCAGAGCAGCCATGACACCAGTGACCTCCTCTCTGCTTACAGCCAATCCTGATAGAGCCTCCTTCCCAGCCTTGAGCTCCTGGATAGCTGCATCAATAAAGTAGGACTTGGGAGTGTGCTTCTCCTCTGCCAGGTGCTGCTCTAGTGATACTTTCTCTCAAGAACTACTCGGTGCAGCACCCGTTCTTTAGAGGCCAGCAGCAACTTGGAGTAATGGTTGTGCTGTTCCTCTCCTAGATGAATGGAATGATCTATTCATCCATTTGGATTTGTGCAAGGCCACCAACACCTCTTTCTTCCTCTTCATCAGCTGCTTGGTAATGATATCACCAATAACAAAGGGATGTGACTGGCAACTGCATTCTTGAGATCCTTCTTTATGCACAGAACTATAACAGATGGAGCGTTTACTCCAGGCCTTCTCACTCAGTGAAAGATAGTGCCCGGTGCAGGCCCAGCAGATGTGTCCACAATGGTCTATCTTGGCTGAAGTAGGTGGATAGAGACATATTGGGCAAGACAGCATTGCATGGCTACAAATGTGCACTTGTTCCACAAAGTCTCAGTTGACTAAGGTATCAGGATCAGCAAACGTCAGGCATGGTGGCTCAGCCTGTAACCCTAGCACTCTGAGAGGCTGAGGCAGGAGGATCGCTTGAGTTGTTCAAGCATCAGCAAAATGAACTGTGTAGTCTTGGTTTTCAGACACCACATATTGTAAATTGGCCTGTAAAAAGAGTTCCTTGTTGAAAGCTTATGTCCCTACTTGTTCCTTTTTCCCCAGCTGCCATGTCCACTGCCTTCAAAGTGACCCACCTGACCATGGGGTTCAAAAGTGAAATTCAGCAAGTAGTTCAGGTTGATCTTCGGACTAGAGAACCTGCAGGGCTAAATTCTGCCGATTGAGCCTCTGCTACCTCATCTTGTCTTCCACCATTAAAATAAGAGCTAGAGTTTGCTGCTGTTACAGCAAACCGGACAGGGAAACAAACCGAGAGCCACACTAGAGTACTGCAAAATAGGCTTTTATTATGCTGGTGGGCTCAGAGGGGTCTCACCTCCAAATTCTGAGCAAAATAGGGTCTAAGCATGGTGGTTTTTATATGTTACAGAAGCAGATGGTTACAAAGTCTGCACAAGATTGAGGTCTAGTCACGTGTTACTCTATAGTTGCTTAATCATGCTGTCTTGTAGTTATGCTACTATTAGGAGGGGAGTGGAAAAATTCTCCCTTATATTGCTGCCCCTTGGAGGAGGCATCTTATTAAAAGTTTTGCTTTTCTGTCAATTGGAGCTATGGGTCTGGTTGCTAAAACTTTCATATTGGGGGGAGGAAGGTTTACGTTTGTGATTATAATGCTTGGATCCACTTGGGTTCTTTCCTTCACTTTTGAGTTTAGACTCTCTGGTAGGTGCCCCCTGCAAGGTGGAGTAGGGCTGCTGTTGCCTTTTGCTGCTTCCCGAAGAGCTGAGACAGCTGCTGGAGCTGCTGTTTCTTGTCTATGTAGAGGTGGTGGCTGCGGCGTTGGGAGAGGTCTGTGGCATCAACTGGGCTTCAGCGGTGATGGCAGTCTGAGCGGGCGTGCGGGGACCCAGGCTCATGGTGTCTGGGGCCAGCGGGGATCTGTGGCCACAGCAGTTCTCGGCCTTCATGGCGGCACTTATCCCTGTTTCCTTCCTTGGCTTTTCAAACTAAAGGGAGAAACAACGGGTGGGGCTGTTGTGCTGGGCAGTGGCAGTGGCAGTGACCGAGAAGGAGGACAAGGACGGGGCTGGGGGTCTGGCAGGGCAGAGGCTGGGGGCAGGGATGGGGATGTGAGGGAGGGTGCTCAGGGAGGGTGTGTGAGCCCTGCCCTCCTGCCATGGGGCAAGGGACTTGATTTTAATTGTGGTTAAAAAATCTCATAATTTAGGCTGGGCATGGTGGCTCATGCCTGTAATCCTAGCACTCTGGGAGTCCGAGGCTGGAGGATCGCTTGAGGTAAGGAGTTCAAGACCAGCCTGAGCAAGAGCAAGACCCCATCTCTATTAAAAATAGAAAAATTAGCCGGGCATGGTGGCGCACGCCTGTAGTCCCAGCTACTTGGGAGGCTGAGGCAGGAGGATGACTTGAGCTCAGGAGTGTGAGGTTGCTGTGGGCTAGGCTGATGCCACGGCACAAAGAAAGACTCTGTCTCAAAAAAAAAAAAAAAGACATTATACTAAGTAGAAAAAGCCAGACACATACCATATACCCATTTAAAGTGTACGATTTAATGGTTTTTAGTCTATTCACACTTGTGGCACCATCACCACTATCTAATTCCAGGGCATTCTCATCATCCCAAAATAAATTTCATAATTATTAGCAGTTGCTCTCAGCTCCCACCTGCCGCTATACCCTTGAAACTGCTTACCTACTTTCTGTCTACGGATTTGCCTATTCTGGGCATTTCATACAAATGGCATCATACAACTTGTGACCTTTAGTGACTGGCTTATTGTACTCAGCATAATGTTTTCAAGGTTCATCTATATTGTAGTGTGTATTAGTATCTCATTCCTTTTTATGGCTGAGTAATATCCCATTGTACGGATGTGCCCTACTTTGTTTATCCTTTCATTGGTTGGTGGACATTTCGGTTGGTTCCATTTTTTGGCTATTATGAATAATGCTGCTATAAATATTTGTGTACACATATGTTTTTAATTCTCTTTGGTACATACCTAGAAGTGGAAATGCTGGGTCATATAACTCTAACTAATTGAGGAGACATCAAAGTGTTTTCCACATCAGCTGTACCATTTTTCCTTCCCACCAGCAATATACAAGGGTTCTAATTTCTTCGTATCTTTGTTAACACTTTTTTTTTTCCTTTTCTAAAAAAAATTATTGCCATTCTAGTGGGTATGAAGTAGTATCTCATTTTGGTTTTGATTTACATTTTCCTAATGACTAATAATGTTGAGCTTCTTTTCATCTGCTTATTGGCCATTTGTATATCTTCCTTATAGAAGTATCTATTCAGGTAATTCGCTCATTTTTAATTGTATAATTTTTCTTTTTATTATTGAATTGTACGTATTTTTATATATTTTATGTACAAATCTCAAATATTTGTAAATATTTTCTCCCATTTTATGGGTCTCTTTCACTTTCTTGATAGTGTCTTTAGAAATACAAGTTTTTAATATTGATGAGTTAATATTATGTATTAATTTCTTAACCACTTTTGCTTTAGGTGTCATATCTAAGAAACCATTGCCTAATGTAAGGTCATGATGATTTGTACCAATGTTTTTCTCTAAGGGTTTTTTAACTCCTATGTTTTAGCTCTAAGTTTGGGTCATTGATCCATATGGAGTTTATGTGTATGGTATGAGTTAAGGGTCCAGCTTCATTATTTTACTAGTGCATACCTGGTTGTCCTAGAACTATTTGTTGAAAAGACTAATTTTTCTCCCTTGAAGAGTCTTGGAGTATAAATGTCTATTTTTTAATGGAAAATGATTTTCATCTCAAAATTCTATGGTAATCCAAACATGCTTATGTTAAATATTAGAGTAAAATATACAAGGTCTCAAAAAATTCCTCTTATGAATCCTTTCTCTGGAAGTTATCAGAAGTTTTGCTCTACTAAAATGAAGGGGTAAGCCAAGAAAGAGAATGATACAGTGTAAGTCCAGAAAACAAAGACTCCAACTGCAGGGAATGTTAAGGGGAAGTCCCAGGAGGACAGTCGTGTTCCAGGCCATGAGAATAACTGGCTTACTTTGTAGCAGGGGAACAAAGAACTCTGAGAAGGCAGTCTTCAGGGTGAGTAAGGAACCAGCAGATTTTTAGATGGATCGGAGTATTTGGAAAAATTATTAGTAGGTATTCTGCAGAACTGTTAGAATACCTGAAGAAAAATAACATTAGAAATATTGAAATCTTAAATAATAAAATACTGAAGCAGTTATTAACTTCAGGAAAAAAATTCAAAAGACTAACAATAATATACTACTTTGCTTAGTGGCAAATAATAATTGGCATAGTCGTAATCCTGTATACCTGGCTAATGACTTAACCAAGAATTGTGAGAGAAGGGTTGAAGGATCAAGAGGTGCAGTAGGGGAAGGTATAAAAAACTAAATTCTCAACTATTGCAAAAGAAAGCTAATAGATAATATCTAAAATCATTAAATAAATAGCTCTTTAGCCACATTAGGTAGATAATGTAGAAACCAGAAGAAACAGTTAAATTCATAGAAAATTATTGCTTCTTAGGAAGGTGATGGGGAATGGTGGGGCAGAGAACTGCCTTGGTATTATTTTATGTTTAACTATTGTGTGTGTTACTATGAGAAGAAAAACTGTTATTCGTTAACTCCCAAGTGAGCAGGAACTACAAAGAGATCACCACCTCATAATGTGGCCCAACTGCAAACTTATACTTCACCTTTGGTAACCTGAGCTTGGCCTCTATAAGGGTAAAGTATATGGCAGAGAGGGAAGGGCCTTGAGCTTTCTAGATGCCAACCTCTGATGATGTGAATTAATGTGTGCAGGTGGCTTTCAACTGGCCAGCTAATTTCTGCAATATAGGAAATGACTGTAATTTCTGTTTCTGCATCTGGCCTCAGAAGAGAAAGTGGCCCCAATTGCCTATTGAATTTATGGAGATGAGATCTCAAGTATCTTAGAATAATTGTTGGATGAAGGGACAGTCTTTGCCAGAAAAGCAATTTTAGTACTTTCCCTTCTCATAAGGTACTTTTAAACAATTTTTCTATTTAAATTTTTTAAAGTACCATACCTTAAAAAAACCTCCATTCTCACTGTGACTGACTTCTCTTTGTTAATGCATTTTACCTCCCATCCTAGTCTACAGTTTCACCAAAACAGGTTCTATGTAGCTAGCTTCCCTTCTTATTTACCCTGCTTTATAGTTATGTGTTTGTCTTTCTACCTAGGTTCCAAGTACATCTCCCGTTCATGATCATCATGATAGGTTTCTGTGCCCCCTTTTCTGTTCCTCATATCTTTTATCACCTCCTTAAACCATTTTTTGTGGTTGTTTTGCTTTGCATTCCCACATTTTTCTCTCCATTGTCCATTCATTTAAGAAGTATTCATCAAGCCGCTATAATATGCATTAAAACATGACACTTCCTGAGACACAGGCTCTTAACAGTCTAATTGAGGTGACATACAAATGATGAATAGAAATAGTAATTAACTATAGTTGATGATGTAATGACAAAATTATTTCTATACACGATGAATGCTACAGGATTAAAAAATAAAGGTAATACATGTTCATTGTAGGAAATTGGCAAAGTACAGAAAGTGTTAAAAAAAAAAAGGATATGAAAATTGAGTCAGACTGTCTAGGTTTGCATCCTAGCTCTACCCTTATTAGCGCTATAGCCTTAAGCAAGTTGCTTTACCTCTCTGAATCCCACTTTCTTTACCCATTAAATGGGGATAATAATATTACTTCCCTACCTCAGAGGGTTAATAAGCTTACCATAGAGCCGAACAAATGTAAGTGGTAGTAGTCGCAGTGGTCATTACCACCAGCATCAGCTTTTTGGTACATGGCCTTCAGATGTTTTTTTCTGGCATATATTTCATGATTCTTTATTGTGGTTTGACTTGTTTTGCTCCGTGTTCCCATTTTTCCCTGGTTTGTGCTTTGTTTTCTAAGCTTGTTAATGTCATTTCCCTTTTATTTAATGTTTTCTCTAATTTCTCCTGTTTTTCTACCTGTAATTTTCCTTTTCTCCCATTATTTGACAAGTAGTCTGACAGGCAAAAAGTATTTACTGAGTTGCTGCAAAGTACAGGGATTGCGTTAAGTCCCAGGGAGACAGGAAATAGAAGGAAATTTATTCTTTTTCAGCAAATTTGCTTACATAGGGCGACAGACCTAGGATAGGAAACTAGGGACCAGGGCCCCAGCGCCTCGCTCTGTCACTCCCCAGGTTGTGTAACCCCTCAATTTCTCGTTTGTACAGTGGGTACATGAAGGTCTGCCCCGCACGTGTCATTAGGCTGTGGATCATGGATGTCAATGAGCTTTGTAAACTAGATGCATGGAAGAAATGACAAATACCTGGGTTTAGAGAGAAACTGGTTCCTACCTTCTTTACTAGTGGGCAGCACAGACGGTTCTTATTTCTTTTATTTTTAAATTTCCTCTTGAAGAAAATTTTAATTAGTCTTACCTACACTCACTTTGTCGAGAATAGTTGAATCTGATCAGAATGACCCTTAAGCCCAACTGGTTTAATATACTAAACCAGCTAATCATTTGATGTTGTAAATATTATAAAAATGAAAGGTTGCCTTCTATATAAACTAGCTGGAATCCCCCCACCAGCTTGTCCTCCATACACAACGGGAATTCACTAGCCCTTGGTCTGGAACGAAAAACCAATGCATTATTTAGATTGGAGATTAATTATTCTGAGACATTTTAAAAAGAGAAAGACCAGGTGAAATCAATATCTGCTTGGATTTTGCCAGGTTTTAAAATTTACTTTTTCCTTAGCATTCAAGAGAATCAAATAAAATTCTCCCATTATTTTTGTCTTCATAAAAAAATCATTTTCATATAATGTCTTAGGTTTCTTTTTTTTTTTTTTTGAGACAGAGTCTCACTCTGTTGCCCAGGCTAGAGTGCCGTGGCATCAGCCTAGCTCACAGCAACCTCAAACTCCTCGGCTCAGGCGATCCTCCTGTCTCAGCCTCCCGAGTAGTTGGGACTACAGGCATGCGCCACCATGCCCGGCTAATTTTTTCTATATACATATGTATATATTTTTTTAGTTGTCCAGATTATTTCTTTCTATTTTTTTTAGTAGAGACAGGGTCTCACTCTCGCTCAGGCTTGTCTCAAACACCTGAGCTCAAATGATCCTCCCACCTCGGCCTTCCAGATTGCTAGGATTACAGGCATGAGCACTATGCCCGGCTATATTTACTGTTTTTTGCAGTTTGTTTCTATGGGTATTTGCATGGCCTAAGAATTTTGAGTTATTAATTGGGAAATCTGTCATATCATGTGGAATTTTGAACTTTTCTAAGCAACTCAGAATTTTTTTTTTTTTTTTACTGAAAACCCTGTGAGGGACATGATTGCTTTTTTTTTTTTGGTTATGCAGACAAGGAAACTTTGTGGTTAAGTGACTTGCCCAAGGTTGCACAACTACCTAGCACTAGAAAGAAGATGGGTTAGCTGCTAAGCTTCTTGACTGCCATGGTGGAGCTTTTTTTACACAAACATCAGAGGGACAAAAACAATTCACAATTAAGCTTGAATAAGTCTCCTTTAGTTACTGGGATATTTTGTTAATGTGATGCCAGTATATTTCTTAATATATAAAATTTAAGTTAATGAGGCTTCAGGACAGGTGAGTAGCTCCCGTTTATCAAGCCAAGCACTGTTTTAGGTGTTTTGCATTTGTTTAATTTCCCCCAAATCCATGGGTTTCAGTCTTGTCTCCTCCAACGCCAACCAGCTGTGGGATCTTGTGCAACTTATATGAAATCTCTCAGCCTCAATTTCTTTTTTTCAAAATTATTTATTTTTTTAGAGACAAGGTCTTGTTCTGTTGTCCTAGGCTAGAGTACAGTGGCAAGATCATAACTTGTTGCAGCCTTGGCCTTGAACGTCTGGGCTTAAGTGATCCTCCTGCCTCAGCCTCCCAAGTAGCTGGGACTACAGGCATGTGCGACCACATTCTACTAATTAAAATTTTTTTTTTTTTTTTTTTTAGAGATGGGTGTCTTGCTATGTTGCTCAGACTAGTCTTGAACTCCTGGCCTCTAGTTATCCCCCCACCTCAGCCTTCCAAAATGCCAGGATTACCAGCATGAGCCACTGTGCCTGGCATTCCTTTTCTTATCTAGAAGAGAGGAAGGTAATAATACCTATGTAGCAGGGGATGTGGCTGAGTTAATGAGATAACATATATAAAGTGCCTAACACAGTACCTGGACCAGACCAAAATGATTAAAGAAATGATACTGAGAAAAAAAAGGGCAGGGAGAAAGATGCCTATAAGACTCAGGAGAAAGACTATACTTTCAGGGATCATTTCTATAGTTCGTTACTAGAGAAGTTTCTCTGAACATGTATAGCACTGAAAACCACAAGGAGGAGGCGCAGCGTTCTCTTCTGAGCATGAAGCCGGCTCTTGGTGTTGCTTCGCTGCAGCTGCCATTTGCCATTGATAATCGTTCTTCTTTCCCTTTTGGGGGGAGTGAGAGGGAGAGGACGCAGTCTGAGTGGTTTTCAAAAAAAAAAAAAAAGAGGAGAAAGCACCAATCACTTAGAGAAGTGTAAACTGTCTGGCACAGCTGCCTCGAAACTCTCTCTCTCTCTCTGCTCTAGTCATAATTATATCATAACTATATGATAGTCACCTTATTTATAACCTTGTTTATCACCTTGTGACAACACAGGCATGATCATGTTAATTCCCTGCTTAATATTCTTAAATGGCTCCCTAGAATTTCTCAACATTCCAGAATCTTTTTGTTGGCAAAAAGCAAACCATTCCAAAGTCTACTGCAAAATTTGAACTTTTGCAACTCTCCGTAGAGCACAAGGACAATGTTGTGTGAAATATATGCTGGTGATAACTTAACAACTCAATAAAGTGGGGAAAAGCAATTTAATAAATGTGATATTTGAAATTATATCCTCATTTCATATGTTATGCCAAAATTAGTTCAAGTGGATAAAAATGGAAATAAGAATGTGGATCAAAAATTGAGGCCATCAAAATGTGAATATTTATTGCACCTTTGTATAGAGAAGGTACTAGGCTTAGAAACAATAGGAGAAAAATCATAAAAGAAACTATTAAAATATTTGACTATATAAAATGAAAAGCTTCTACATGTCAAATATAACAAAAGACAAAGAACAAGCTTGAAAAAATATTTGCCATAAATATGAGAGGAAAAATAATCTCTTGAATATCTAAAGACCACATACAACATAATGAAAAAAATCCAAAAGCTCTCAATGGGATAATGACATTAAGGAACAAGTCACAAAAGAAGAAATGTGACTGGCTAATAAACATATGAATAAGTCTTCACTTGCACTAGTAATCAAAAATGCTAATGGAAACAAGAGCCCAATTTTCACTTATTAATTAGCAAAGATGAAAAAAGACAATACTGTTATGTTAGCCAGGGTGCCATAAGAAGAGCATTCATACACTGATAATGGGAGGGTAAACTGATGCAGTCTTCTTGGAAAGCAATTTGGCAATATATTTCAGAAGCTAAAATATAGTCCTACCCTTTTACCTGTAGTTCCACTGTTACTAACAATCACTCCCCAGGAAGTAAGCCAATGTCTGGGCAAAATTTATGCAAGGAGAGGCTCATTTATAATACCAAATTGTCAATCAACTTAAATGTCCCACAATGGGGATGAGGGTAAATAAATTATTGTATAATCTTAGAATATTATGTAGCTATTAAAATTGTGCTTATGATGATTATTAAATATATTGGAAAACACATATGATGTTTAGAAATATAAATATGATGTATCACTGTACATATATGTTCTCACCTTGGTAAAAAAATAAGATATAGATGCATAGAAACAGAAGGAAAAACTGTTAATGTGGTATGTATCTCAGGAAGGCAAGATTATAGGTGCTTATTGTGTTATCCATGGCTATTTTTCTATGTTTTATAAATTTTTGACAATGGCCTTGTATTTTTGTTATTTTTTAAAATGAGGTATTTAGAACAGACCATAGAGAATGCTGCAGACTACAAATATGCCCCATTATCAATATTTAATCACAGTTATCATTTGTGTGTTTGATGTCCAGCAGATGGAGCTGCATCCCTTAACATTCTGCTTGCACTCTGGGACTATAAAAATTATCAACACATTTCCATTTGAAGGAAATCGCTTCTGTCCTCCTAAAGGTTTTGTAAAGCATATGTTTTTTTAAAAAAGGTTATGTTTAAAATTTGTTTTAAGAATTTCATGAAACCCCTCTGAGATAATTGAAGGCACCCTGGGGTGTCGCAAAAAGCAGGGCTATGCAATGGATTTGGGGAATTGGGGAATTTGAGAGATTAACTGATTGTGTGGAACCACACAGGGAGTCAGGGCAAAGCCAGAAAAAGCAAGCTGAGGGTCCTGTTCACTGGGCTTCATTTGTTGAGTAAAGACAGGGTAGGAAATTGTATTTTGATGTGTAAGTACACAGGCTTAACTTCAGCATAATTTCAGAATGGATGTTTTCATCGGTCCCCACCACACATTTAGAGTGGTGATTAAAAACTTTGGCATTGGAGTCAATCAGACCTTCATTCAAAGACAAATTCCACAACTTCCTAGCTGTGTGACTTTGGGCAAGTCATTTTACCTCTCTGTGCCTTACTTTCCTCATTTGTAAAATAAGAATAGTAATAAAACTTATTCATGGGGTTGTTGTGAGGGTCAAATGAGGTAATGCATGTAAAAGTGTTTGTCATAGTGCCTGGCACATGGCAAGCACGAAGTAAATCTTAGCCATGATTAGCATTCATTCATTTGTTCAGCACACATTTTGGTACCGACTATGTGCCAGGCAGTCGGCTTGCACTGGCATGCAAGAGAAAACAGACACAGTCCTGCCCTCTAAGAATTTAGGGTAGGAACAATACCATGCCTAATAAGCAGTGTGAGAGAGCTTGCAACCAGGATTTCTGGGTCTCACTCTGACCCTGATTTATTTTAAAACGTTAGATAAATTACTTAATCTCCGTTTTCCTCTCAGTAAAACAAGGGATTTGGATGAGATGATCTGTAGAGAATCTTCCAGGTCTGAAGCATTGCACAACTCTATTTCAAAGAACATTACTGAATGAGATCAAATCAAAGTTATTATCTTTCAAATATATTCACATTATGCAGTCTCTTCTCAGGAGGTGCAAAATTCTCATAATTAGGTAAAGGTCCAAGGGCAAACAGAATGATTACAGCATAGACTGGATAAGAGACCCATCTTTGAGAGGCTGGAGAAGAGAAAAATCTGTCTTCAAAAAATTTATTGGAATAGTGCCTTACCAAAAAAAAATATATTTATAGTTAGTTTAATTGCCAAAGAATACAAATGGGTTAATTTCCATTTTGACAAACTTCATGGGGCATCAAAATTCCTTTGCTGTTTTCAAATTACAACAAAATGGTGTTTTGTTTTTATGGTGAATTTGCGTGCATGTGTATTTGCGTGTGAATGTGTGTGTATGAGCATGTCTCTGACTGTGGCTGTGGTTATTTTTGCTCTCATTGCTTTATTTACTTAAATCATCTATCAGTAAACTTTTTCTGTAAAGGACCAGATATCAAATATTTTAGGCTTTGTGGGCCACATACCGTCTCTGTTGCATATTCTCATATTTTTTATGACCATTTAATGATACAAAAACCATTCTTAGATGCCAGGGGTACAAAAACAGGCTGAAGATTAGATTTGGCCTGCGGGCCACAGTTCTGTAACCCCCATCTTAAACCAAATTTTCAGCCTCCTGTCTGTACTGGTTTGGTTTCATGGTATCTCTCCACCCCTACTCCATCCCACCTTACTTGGCATGCAAGTTGTTTCTTACCCTCGTCTCCTCTACTTGTTCTCATCTGATTGTGCACCCTCCCTGCTTCCTATCTAAGCCCTTCCCTCTAAGTCCAGTGACAGCTTAGTATACAATGCTGTTGTAGCAGAAAGCATCACTCTGAACCAAAATGGTGGTTAGTGGTCTGGTCCAGGAGATTGACTGTTTCTCGGACAGGGACTCAGCAACATTATGTCCCATGAAGCAACTTGCCAGGTTTCCTGGGCCCAGCTGCCTAACCATGGCAATGACATATACCTTACTTACACCTAGAACCAAACTTTTCATTATTCAGCAAATATTTACTAAGCATCAATTATGTGCTTGGCATTGTACTAGACTCAGGACACAGAAAAGAGCAGAGTGGGCATGGTTGTCACCATTACAGAGCTTACATACTATAGTGAGGGAAAAAGACGTGGAAGCACTTCTATGTAATAATGCTAGAATTTCTCTGTAATATTGCAAGAAGTACAGGGTGTCGTGGGAGAACAGAGGAAGGCATCTAAGCTAGCCGTGGAGGTCAGGGAAGGTGGCTCCCAGAGGAAGTGACACTTAACTCTTACTTCTACGTAGGAAAGATATGTGGAACCCTATATTAGAATTGATTAGTGCAGCAGGCACCCTAATCTCCTTAGTAAATGGGTCTTGATCTCTTCTTAGACCTTTGCTGGCAGTAATCCTGCCCAATCTAGCCTTATCCCTTAGACTAAGCTCCTGGCTTCAGCTCTACTTTCTAGACTCCATTCTTTAGAAACACTACCTTAAGACCCCTCCATCTGGCCAAGCCCCCATATCTACAACACTGACCCTAACCTAGTCCTGAAGGCCTACCTTTTCCAGGTAAAGCATTTTTCCAAAAATGACCTGAATTGAGTAGCTAGATGGCAAGAACAGCAATAATCAGCTTTCAATTATTAATATTAATACCAGCAATTACTCTTTTCAGATATTGGACATTTGCCTTTTTCAGTGGGCTGGGTTGGTTATGAAGGAGCATCTGGATTTAAATGGATATTTTCTACACTCAACATTTTAAATTTAAATTCTGAATCCCCAAGAAAAATTGGTCAGAAAAGGTCCTCTTACTCTTCATTAACTGCAGAATGAATATAAAGGGTTTCCCCCTTTTGTCGCCCCCACCCCTGTGCAGGGGCTTCTTGGGAGGTATGTTAGCCTATTCATATGTTAATTATGTAGAGCCCTCGATTTTTTCACTGAGGCCCTGTACAATGAGGGGGAGTCTGCATATTTCAAAAGAGCAGCATATGCTCGGTAAGATGAACGTGCAATATAACACTGCAGGGGAAATACAGTGTATTATTCTTTGCCCCTTTACAGAGAGTTTACAACCAACGTTTGGAAATGGATGGCATTTTTCTGTATAGAAATTGAATTTGACAATTAACCATGATTTTTTTATTAAGAGATTCATGTCTTCTAAACAACTTTCTTTTCTATGTAAATAAAAGAAATAAGAAAAAAAAACTTAATTCCTGGAAAAGCACCAGAAGTGCCTTTCACTGAAGCTGTTTGACTGTTCTTTTGAAAATGAATTCTCCTTAGAAAAAATTCTGAGCTAGGAGGGAAGTGGACAATGTACATAACTTAATATCTGATATCTCTCATTCTTTTTTTTTCATTCTTAAGCCTAATGCATCCTATCACAAGAGTGCTTAATGTTTAGGTTATAATTTCAGATATGCAAATGATTCATTAGTTGAGTATTTGATAATCATATTTCAAAAAACTTCTGATAGACATTAATTGCTTCTTCTAGGATTATATCCTAGTGTTCAGTAATGACAAACACTGTGTATTAATTTCACATGTATTTGAAATAATGATGAAAGTAAAACCTATTTGATGTAATGACCATTAGTTCAGAGCTGTTGAATGATGCTTCATGGCTTAAGATGAATAATAATGGCCCATTTTTCATTAGACAGATGTTCCATCTTATTGTAAAAAGAAGTTACGTCATTGAAATAGCAAATGTAAAAGAATTAGAATATGCTATATCTCTAAGCTTGATTAGTCAAATTGAACAATTAATGTCAGAAAAGCATGAGCATTTGCAATGCACTGTGAACTGTTTTCATCATGATTTTTTTTTTTGAGACAGAGTCTCACTTTGTTGCCTGGGCTAGAGTGCCGTGGTGTCAGCCTAGCTCACAGCAACCTCAAACTCCTGGGCTCAAGTGATCCTCCTGCCTCAGCCTCCCCAGTAGCTGGGACTACAGGCATGCGCCACCATGCCTGGCTAATTTTTTCTATATATATTTAGTTGGCCAATTAATTTCTTTCTATTATTAGTAGAGACGGGGTCTCGCTCTTGCTCAGGCTGGTTTCAAACTCCTGACCTTGAGCAATCCTCCCGCCTCGGCCTCCCAGAGTGCTAAGATTACAGGCGTGAGCCACTGCGCCCGGCCTCATCATGATTTTAATGGGATCAATTTTAAAGAATTTTTATACTCAAAAATTTAAAAATTAGAGAAGAAATACCTAATAACATGGCTCAGATTTGTGTGAACTATAAAATGCTGCAATGTCAAACCACGGTTCTGTAAAAATAAAAAATTAAGCAACTGTTAACAGTAGTTGTAGCCTGGGCAAGTTACTGGGTGGTTGAGAGACAGGCATGGGAGACAGACTATTTTTTTAGACTTACTGATCACTATATCCTTTTAAAAAGAATTTTATCTTTTGTTTTGTGTACCATATGCATGTATTACCTACTTAAAAATAACTTCATTACAAACAACAATAACTCATAACCATATATTAAAGTAGAGAGGCAGCATTAGATGCTATCAGCATAGGCTTTAGAGTCACACTCATATACACACACACACTCACAAATGTGTGCGCGCGCGCACACACACACACACGAGTTCATTTTCCAATCCTGCTTCTTTGTAGTTAGGAGGCCTCGAACAGGTTGCTAACCATTTCTAAACTAAAAGAACCTGCCTCATAGGTTTGATGGGAGTATTTAAATAGTTGTAGTATGGCACCTGGCATGTGTTAAGTGTTTAATAAATGTTGACTAGCATTATTATTTTATAGCATACTAAACAGTCTTATCTAATACAATTGTTCTCTAACATCTATTAATCTTCTTTTCATAGTGCCAATTTAAAAATTTAGTATTTATGTGAGCTTGCCTTCATTTATTTATAGCCTACCACATTCCATTGAGAAAGAAGTGAAGTAGATTTATCCCTCTGCCACCTTCCCTCCCTCACTTCTTTCCTTTCTATCACAAACTTTTTCTGAGTACCTACTAAGTGCCAAGTGTGGAGTGCAGACAAAACCTTATAAATTATCTATTCTAATTTTCTACTGATGCAAGAATTTCTTTCTTTCACCTGTCTCACAGGTGACCAGCTACAGTTTTAACCCTTCAAGTAACAGAGACCTCACTGCTTCCTGGATCATACTTTCCTTTGTTGAACAATTATAATTTATCAGAATGACCCTTTTTTTGTACATTGAACAAAACATCGATGTCCCTATGGCTTCCATAGTTAGGTAGACCTCTATCATTTTCCTAATTCTTCTCTTACTTGCAAAAACTTCACTTGTAATTTGTCACAATGCTGAAATCAGAACCCAGATCCCCTGACTCCTAGTCCAGTGCTCTTTAGCAGTTCTTTTAAATAAATGTCTCCACTGGCCAAGTTGGCTGCCTTAGATCCTGTTGAACACTCTGAACTTGTCAAGAAGACTAACTGCACTGAGGACTTCATTTTAAATGTAAAAGAAAAAATTAGAATATTGCTTCCTAGGCAAGACTTAGTGCATCGTAGTCAAAGTTCCCTGAAATCCAACAACTTTTGTATCACCCTTGTGTCACCTTTGCATCAACTATCGTACCAAGGACAAGAGTCTGGTGAGAGAAATTCTCCATGTTTTCTTTTTATGTCTTTCCATGATTTTATTTATTTATTTATTTTCATTTCATAGTATTAAGGGGGTACAAATGTTTTTGTTACATGAATACCTTGTATAATACTTAAATCAGGGATTTTAGTGTGCCTGTCACCATACCAGTGCTCATTGTACCTGAGAGTTTTTACCCCTCATCCACTCCCACCCCATCTTAGTTTACATTTTCCTTTACATTTCTTTGTGCCCACGTGTGCCAGTAGTTTAGCTCCCATTTATTAGTACATGTGGTGTTTGTTTTTCCATTCCTGAGATACTTCACTTAGAAGAATGTTCTCTAGTTCCATCCAAGTTGCTGCAAACGACATTATTTCATTCATTTTTATGGCTCAAGTGCTCCATGGTGTGTGTATGTGTGTGTGTGCACCACATTTTCTTTTTTTTAATACCACATTTTCTTTCTTTGTAAAACTTTTTCTTGTTTTATTTTGGAGTATTACAGAGGCACAAAAGTTTTGGTTACATAAGTTGCTTTTGTACAGTTTGAGTCAAAGTTATAAGTGTGCCCATCACCCAGATAGTGTGCACTGTACCTGTTAGATGTGAATTTACTCATCCCCTCCTACCTTCTCCCACCTACTTGATTTCCAACGAGTTTTATTTCTATATGTAGTACCACATTTTCTTTATCCACTCATTAATTGATGGGCACCTAGGTCGATTCCACATCTTTGCAATTGTGAATTGTGCTGCCATAAATGTTTGAGTGCAGATGTCTTTTTGACATAATGACTTATTTTCCTTTGGGTAGATAATCCAGTGCTGGGATTTCTGGATTAAATGGTAAGTATACATTTAGTTCTTTGAGGAATCTCCATACAGTTTTCCATAGAGGTTTTATTAATTTGCAGTCCCACCAGTAGTGTATAAGTGCTTCTTTCTCTCTGTGTCCATGCCAGCATCTATTGTTTTTTGACTTTTTAATAATGGCCATTCTGACAGGGGTAAGGTGGTATCTTATTGCAGTTTTAATTTGCATTTTCCTGATGATTAGTGATTTGAGCATTTTTTCATATGTTTGTTTGGCCACTTGCCTCTTATTTTCAAAAACTTCTATTCATGCCTTTTGCCCACTTTTTAATGGGGTTGTTAGCTTTTTCTTGATGATTTGTTTGAGTTCTTTGTATTAATAGATTCTGGATATTAGCCCTTTATTGGATATATAGTTTACAAATATTTTCTCCCATTCTGTAGGTTGTCTATTTACTCAGTTGATTATTTCCTTTGCTGTGCCGAAGCCTTTTAATTTAATTAAGTGCCATTTATTTATTTTTGTTATTGCTGTACTAGTACTCATGGATGATATATTGCATTTCTATAGTATCAGTTGTAATGTCTACTTTTTCATTTCTTTTCCTTTTTTTTTTTTTTTTTGAGACACAGTCTCACTCTGCTGCCCAGGCTAGAGTGCCATGGCGTCAGCCTAGCTCACAGCAACCTCAAACTCCTGGGCTCAAGCAATCCTTCTGCCTCAGCCTCCCAAGTAGCTGGGACTACAGGCATGCGCCACCATGCC
>CAUYRT010054063.1:0-40447 GCA_963574885.1 Lepilemur ruficaudatus
TCCCAGCTACTTGGGAGGCTGAGGCAGAAGGATTGCTTGAGCCCAGGAGTTTGAGGTTGCTGTGAGCTAGGCTGACGCCACGGCACTCTAGCCCAGGCAACACAGTGAGACTCTGTCTCAAAAAAAAAAAAAAAAAAAAAAAAAAAAGAAATGTATGGTGCCTGTCTGGGTTAGTAAACTAGTTTACTTAGTAATCCCAGTAGTTCAGATTTGGATCATATCTGGATGTGTTATTTTACAAAAGAGAAAAACTTATCCAATATCACTATATATGGCCACTTATATGCAAATTGGTATTTTTTGGACTCAAAGATGAGAAGATGTCTTAGTTCATTTGGGTTGCTATAACAAAATGCCTTAGACTGGGTAATTTATAAATAATAGAAATTTATTGCTTGCAATTCTGAATGTTGGGAATTCCAAGATCAAGGTGCCAGCAAAATCAGTATCTAGTGAGGGCTCAGCCGTGGCTTCTTCCCACTGTGTCTTCACATGGTGGAAGGGGTGAACAAACTCACTTGGGCCTCCTTTATAAGGGCACTCATTACATTCATGAAGGCTCTGTCCTCATGACCTAGTCACCTCCTAAAGACCACACCTGTTAGTACTGTCCCATTGGGGATTACTTTTCAATGTATGAATTTTGGGGGTACACAAATATTTAGTCCATAGCACAAGATATGAGGGAAATGATAATGGGGCCCACATTGCTACACTGTTTAAAGCTCCCTTGGTTTCTGTGATTGGTCAGAAACGCCATCTGTGAGGGCTGAAGGGTATCATACTCCTGAGATTGGGTTAATATATCCTCTATCCTCATTTGAAGTTGCCATCTCTTCCTCCATTCTTCATTTTTAAATATCCGATAGAGTTAATAATCCTAATGGGTAGGAGAAGGAACAACAAACAGAACAGGCTGGAGCTGATCTCTCCATTCTGAGTGATGTATTAGTAATTTTCTATAATTTAATCAGACTGATCGCAGAACAAGATAATGAGAGTATGACCTACAAAATAGGACTTTTGGGGGCGTTAAAGGATTTCTAGCATAAGGTTTTACAAGACTATGGGCTTTGTGGTGAAGAAATAGACTGTGTTTTCTCTTATTGGAAAGAAATCCAGACCAGGCCTAGTTATGGTAAGATGTGAGCTTTTTCTCATCAGATTTCATTACTGTTTTGGCTTAATGTACACTTAGAATCACGTCTTAGAGGTATAGATTGTAAATGATGATGCCTCTTTCTGATGTACTCTTTCTGTCTCCTACTTTGCCAGGTGTAGCTCAGTAATTCATACCATCTAGGGCTAAGTGTACAAAACACTTTACGGTTCACGGTAGCCAAAATGTCTTCTGTCATATTTTATAAGAGAATAATGTGCAAAGCACAGACCTTAGAAATAGCTAAGAGTACTTGATGGCCTGAAGTTTCTAGCTGCTTTCTCCCTTCTGTTTGGGAGCAAGTTTTATATTTCTATCCTCTGTCTGTAAATTGTATTTTTTATGATATTGGAGAATAGTGTATGACTAGGTACTGAAGCAGGGGCCTCAAAGATGACTCATATCATTCCCCAGGGACCCACCTTGGGATGGAATTGTTCTAGTTACAAGGTAGTTTCATAAATAAAAACCAGAGTTTGGCTTGATAGTAATCTTAAACTGCAGGGGCGCATACTGCTGTTTATTTTATAAAAGTTAGCTTCACTGTGTGTATACACACACACACACACACACACACACACAGAGGCTGTACACTGTAGCTAATTTTATAAAATGCACAGTGATACGCGCCCACGGTCTGAGGTCAGAATGTGGCCTTTAGCAACTCTGCTTTCACAGACTGACCTAGGGGTATATTAAATGCAGCAGATTCTGTGTGCCTAAAAAGGATATTGTTTCCAACTGTCCATTCCCTTCTTATTAAAAAATAACTTCCACCGGTGAAGTTCTGCTTCTAGAGTTCTTAAATAACCCAGGTTTAGGTACTTTTTGCTTCTGTTTTTAAGAAAATCCAAATTCAGCCAAGTTTTATCTACCAGCAAGGAAGAAATGCATGGACCTTCTTGGAGGCTGGGGCCTGAAAAAGCAAACCCGAAAATAACCTCTCTCTCTCTCTTTCTGGTAATTTCTACATGGGTCAGAGAAGTGGTTAGACCCCATTAGAAGCTTGGTGTAAGGGAAAAAAGAAAGGGGGTGAGAGAGAGATGTGGATCTCAGGGTGAATTGTTTTGAGTGCTCTGCAGAAGCTGGCCTTCAAAGGGGACTGAAGAAGGCCAGGAGAAAATGATCTTTTACATGATTGATCAACAGCACTCTGCTTATCTGAGCTTTTGATACAAGCTGCTGTACTTGTGAAGGGTGATGGATTTTTCTAAGGTTATGTAGTGCTGGTGTCTTAGGTGGTCTGGTGGTGTATTTTAAAAAGCTTTTGTTGTTGTTTTGTAATGAGAGAGAGAAAGAGTCATCTGTGACTTTGCCCTCTTTTCACTTTGTCTACTGTATATGGTACGACTAAAGTAAAAACGGAACTCATACGCTTTTGAAGTTCGTAGGGTAGCGGTCAAGTGTACTAACTCTGGCTCCAGGTTGTTCAGATCCCAGCTCTACCACTGTCTAGCTGTGTGATCTCGGGCAAATTACTTAACTTCTCTGTTCTCCAGTTTCTTCATCTTTAGCGATAATAGTTCCTATATCATAGAGTTATTATAAGGATTAATTGAATACATATATAAATGCTGATAGTATACCTATATATAAAATCATTCCTAACTAGTACCTGCTGCATAGAAAGAGCTCATTAAGTATTACCTATTATTAAGTATATGAAATATGTTTTAGTTGCTTAGATTGTGATTAGACTATAGGTATTTCTGACCTAGAACTTTTTGGTGGTTTCTATGGGGTTTTTCTTTCATATATCTCATTAGAGTGATGAGTAATAATAATATAACATGGTAAAATTCTTTTACAAGGCTATTATTGTAAGGCTTGACTAATACTTGTTTCATAGGCCAACAGTATTATATTAGGCTTTTACTGCAGGACTGAGTTTCTCTGTTTATATGATTTGACTTGAATTATATCTAAGTTGTATAATAATCATACACATTATGACCCGATTTTACGGTAAAGTGAGGATAGTAAATCCTCCTTCAGAGACTTACAGTGAGACTCATAGAATGTTTAATAAATGTTTATTTATTTATTCATTTATTCAACAGGCAGTCCACTGATTAAAGTAACCCAGAGGAAATTTATATTGGGTGTTCCATATGTTATATAGGTGATAGTTCAAATTTTGCACAGAAAGAAGGACAGGCGGGGTCTGCATAGAACTAGTCCAAGAGAACACATTAAATAAATCTTAAATGAAGGATTGAGGGGGGTGTGGGTGTGTGTGGCAGAGAGAGAGAGAGGGTAGGGGGAGAGAGATCGTTTCAGAGGTCACAAGCTGGTGCCACACTGATGTGTTTTGCCCCAGACGGTATGTTTAAAAACTTGAGACAACATTTTGGAAATTGGAGGTTTCATATAAAAATCTAAATTTCCAGCTTCTTTTGAAAACTTGGAAGAGCCAGCAGCACTGGGCCCACCTCCCCACATGGCAGCAATCTGCTGTAGTCTGCGGCGGCTGTCTCCCTTCCCCAGGCATGTGCTTGTCAGTCTGCCGCGATTCCTGCCACTCGGCCACCATGTCCCCATATGCATACACGTCTGCCTGCCTCCCTCAGGTATCTTACCTCCTGGGCCCTGCAGACATTAGGATTAGAAACTGTTCTGCATTACCCAACATGCTTTGATCTTTAATTCATCACTAAGTCTAAGGTGTTGTATACCACATTCTAGGGCAGTATTAAGAAGCATTGTAAGACAGAGATTAAGATCCTAGCTGTACCACATTTTAGACACAACATTAACAAGTTATTGCAGTTCTCGGCCTGTTTTTCTTGTCTGTAAAAATGGGGGAACAGTGTAGGTTCTAAGTGAGCTCAGACATATAGGTATTTAGACTCATGTCTGGCATATAGTATGTGAACGATAAATGCTGACCATATTAATATACCTGAGATGTGAATTCATTTCAACTGAGGATCTCAGTAGGATTGCTTTAACTGTACTATGCATTAATAAATTAGTCAGGGACAATTATTGCTGCCCATCAGCCTCTGATCGCCATCAGCCAACCCAGTGGTTCTCAACCCTGGCTATACATTATCATCACCTGGGAGATTTTTAAAAAATTCAAACACCCCTCAGAGATTTATGTTTAATTGGCTCAGGGAAGAGCCTGGGTGTGAACATTTTTAAAAAGCTCCCTGGATGATTTGAATGGATTAGGCAGGGTTGAGGACCCCTGATCTAACCAGAACTCCCACTCTGGGATGATATCATTTCAGCCAAAAATAAAGACTTGTGATGCTAAGCCTGGGAAGCTTATTGACCATAATTTGTTAGGCTCTTAACACCCTAAAATTAACTTATTGACTTGAAGAATTGCCTCCAACTCCTCTAGGTTGGAAACCAGAGGTTCAGGGAAGGAACTTACAGTTGACAGGAGACACGGTCTCTACTCTTTTCCCTTGCATTCTTCCATCACCAAGGTGATGGATGTCACTGGCTTTGTGACATTGGGCAAATCACTTAACCTCTCTGTGCTTAAGTAGCTCCATCTTGTAAAAGGGAAAAGGGCACATTACTGAGACTTTCTATTTATATTATGCTATATTGTTCGCGAAGAGCATCTGCCTGTGAGTCAGGCAGGGAAGGGCTGCTTCTCCCACCAATTGGACAGAAGTGGAGACTGAGCTACACAGAGAGGAAGAAGCTAGCTCGCGGTCAGCAGTGTCAGCATTACCCAGGCTGGCCCTTCGGGTGGTCTCCTGAGGCCTCGTGCAGCTTTAGGTCTGTGAAATCTTCATGAGATCTCACAACCTGAAGGAGATGCCTTGTCACCCCAAACTCTGCTCAGAGAGAAACCCTCCACTACAGGAGGAGGACCCCTTCGGTAGTTATGGAACATGATGACTCCATGATTCATGAAAACTTGTGCTGCCAATAATATTTCTTTCCTCAAAGATTTAAGATCTGAGTTTCTGACCTTAGACTAAGCAGACTCTAATAGAATAGAGTCACACTGATGACACTTTCCGGGCCTGAACCGTGTGCTCCGCATGGAGAGTACTGCCTTCGTATCATGGCCTAGAATTAGGCGTCATTTTCTAATCTGCACTTGTTTGGCCCTACTTGTTAACCCAACAATCCCCTCTAGAGCATGAAACACAGCTGTATTTGGGAGGAAACAAAGTGTGGGAGACCCTACGCTCCAGAAAACGTTAACTGAAATGTGCTATATGATTTCTCCCTTCCAGGGGAAAGCAAACCTCAAATAATAACTTATTGGGTTTTAATCTAACCTTAAGAAAGTGAGAAATCAAATCATAGTGAGCTGCTTTCTGACATTTATAGAAAGAGAGAAATTTCACAATCTAGAAGTAGGGTTTGGATGGCTACACTAGTAGATTACAGAGAGAAGTGCTGGGCACAAAAGGCTACTCAGATACTTGTTGATAGATGAAAAAAATATACACAGAAGAAGAGAAAAAGTACAAATAGTTTAAATATGACTCGACTGTACTCCATAAGGCTGGAACCATAGACATGACAGATATTAACTCTTTATTACCTTATTTCTTAAAATCCTATGTTGGCTTTAATGACAAAGGTAGTACATACTTAGTATAAATAGTTAAACCTATGTATAAATGTTTAAAGTGCAATAGTCCCCTCATCTCAACTTCCACCTCCAGAGATAACCACTAATAATCAACAAGTAATATTTAAAATTAAGCCTTTATTTGAAAAAGGGATAGATTTCAGCAGAGTTGGCTAAAGGAATTCAAATGCAGAATTCAGAACAAGAATCACTCTTGTAAACTGATTAGACACATCTACAGTATTGAATCCCAGATTGGGTGCCCTGATTTAAAGGGGGAAGTTGATAAACTAGTCACCAGAAGGGAGGCAAATGGAATGTTGTAGTCTCTTGAAATCATCATGTGAGAAATTAATTATTGAGGCAATTGGGAATGCCTAATTTCAAGACAAGTGGGGGTGGATTAAAATTGTGCATGGTAGCTACGTTCAAATATATGAAGTTCTGTCAAGTGAAAAAGGGAGTAAGCTTACTCTGAATTGTCATTCATTCTAAATTGTCAGCACATGTGTGGTAACTGATCATTCATTCATTCATTCCACCAACAGTAACTGGGTGCGTGTATGTCAGGGATTAGGGATTGTGGAGCTGGATAGAGTATGGTCCCTGCTTTCGAGGAGCTCAGAGCCACGTGGACAGAGAAAGAGATGGAAACAAATAATTAAAATTCAGCTTGCAAAGTATTTTCATAAGCTTACGAAATGACAACAGAGACTAGGACCAATAGGGTAGAAGTTATAAGGAAGATAAATTTGATTTGATAAGATAAGGACCTGTTGAATAAACAAAACTGTCCAAAAAATGAAACAGATCTTGTGTTTACAAAGAAGCTCATTCAACCACCTGTTAGGGGTGATTTTCTAAGGACTCTTAAGTAATGCAGGATGGGATGAGGAGAAGTGTTGAACTCTAAAATCATTTAATATTATGGAAGAGAATTCTATAAAGGAAGTGGAGCTTTGCTCGATTTCTGTTATAAAATTGGAAATCTGTTCCCGTAACCGGGGAGCACATCTTTTCGGTGTACTGAATTGAGAGCCTTTTGGGAATAAGGGTAGGTGACAACTCACATGGTGTCACGTTGGAGCAGTGAGGATTTGATCAGCTGCCAGTGTGCTCCCCACTTGGTGCTCATTCATGAAGAAGAAGTTTTGAGCACTCACCTGGCTCACGGAAGTTCTGCAGTGATGCAGTGAAGCAGGATGCAGTCTCTGCTGACAGTTCTTTCAAATGTTGACACAAAACATTCACAGAGGATAAGTACAAATCAATGTGCTAACAAGCACAAGACAATATACTATGAATTAGATGTGCAAATGTTTGAGGAGACGCAGAGTAAGCGGGAGCGTGATGGGGAAAAGATTGAAGAGTAATGACATATAAAGCATCCTTAAGGAAGCGATGGATTTAGATCTTGAGAAGAGAGGAGGAAACATTCCAAGCAGAAGTAATGACATTAACCCAAAGAGGTTAAAATAAACCAAACGCATGCAGGAAGCACTAAAAGAAGGGGCCTTATTAAGCCAAACGGGCTGTATTGGTGACGTAAGGATAACAGGTAGGAAAAATATGGAAGGAGCTGGCCCAGATTACGATTGCCAAATTGAGTGGCTTGATCACATCTCAAAAATGAACTGTGAAATGTGGTGGTTTCTTTTACTGTGATAAAAATGGAGATGGAGGATGATGGCCTAAAGGAAGAAATGGATTTTTCAAGTAGGGAGGCCTGTTGAAAAACCAAACTCAGAGGAATGGCAGTGAATGCGACCTGACCTCTAAAGGGGCCTGTGGGCGAGTCATGCCTGGGGATGGGCTTCCGAGCCCAGTGCTGCAGAACTCAGCCAGGGCTGGCCCTTGACTGTTGCCCTTCCCTTGCCCCTTTGGTTCCTGAATAATCAGCAGGGAAAGCTCTAATGCCGTTCCTCCCTCTGAAGGCCAAGAGTATGTGCTCTTTATAGAAGTTATTATCTAACATTTATGCTTACATAATGAAGCATAATGACAAAACAAACATCTATAAACCTACTGCCCAATTTAACAAGTTTCCATGCTATTGAACCTGTCTTGTGTATTCTCCTGTTCTCTGTCTCCTAAGAATTCCCGTGACCCTAAATTTTATTTACTGTTTCCCTTGCTTTTTCTCTAGGCTTTAATTTACCATATTGTTTATTTTGTTTGCCTTTGAAATCTGTAAAAGACAATTGGATGTGGTAGCATCCAGCACGGGTTCTGCACCTTGGCTTTTCATTCAACAGTTACCTTTCTGAGATTTATCCACCCTGATGCGTGTAGCTGTGGTACATTCATTTTCACTGCTCTCTAGTATTACTCAGTAGAAACATACCACGATGAATGTTTCCTTTGTTTCCACTTTTTGCTGTTATGGACAGTGCTGCTGTGAACATGCATGTACGTGTCACTTTGGCCTGAGTGTAAATTTCTCTAAGACACTGGTTCTCAAACATTTTGGTCTCAGGATTGCTTTACCAGGACCCCTAAAAGTTACTGAGGACTCCAAAGAACTTTTGTGTATATGCATTGTATCTACCTATTTCATATGAAATAGAAAATGAGATTAAAACTGAGAAATTATTTTTATCATTAAAAATAATAATTCTAACTCATTATATGTTAACTATAAATAGTATACTTTTAATGAAAAAATATTTTTCTTCGAAAAAAGTTTAGTGGCAGTGTTCTCTATTTTTGCAAATCACTAATGCCTGGCTTAATAGAAAACAACTAGATTCTCATTGCATTCAATCCATTGCGACATGTTTTAGATGGAGTATATGAGGAAATCCAACTTCACACAGATATGTAATAGCCTTTCCAGATAAATGTGAATATTTGATACTACAGTAAGACTCCAAAAGAGGTGTGTTGAATCAAAAACGTTGAATCAAAACATTTCAATGACCTGTTTATATTCTGTTAAATTAAAATCCACTGGTCTCTGTTGTGCTTGGAATGGATCATTGTGCATGTAGCATCTTGCATCTACCAAATGCTGACACATTTTGTTATACAATATAAAAAATTTATTAATATCAACACCAATCTTACCTGAAAAGTCTTTAAGTTCCGTATTGGGAAGCTGTCAAGTTCACAATGTAGGATACAAGTTTTCCAAAATTTTAATTCTTGCTTGAAAGCTTGAATTTGATCATTGCCAACAGGTACTGTCAGTTTTTTCTTGAGGTATCAGTCTTACTTTATTCATTTCCAATAAAGAGTCTGCCAGATGCCCACATTTGAATGACCATAGCTTGTCAGTTATTCTTTCAATTAAAAGTGATGTTTGATGGAAAAAAGTGGCTAGTTCAGCGCCTAATTCAAACAATCACACATGTACTTTTCCTTGAGACAGCCACCATACTTCAGTAATGGCATTAGTCCTGTATGCATATATTTATTATATGTAATATTAAAAAGATATTTACAGAAGGATCAGTCTTCAATAAAATTAATATTTTTTACTGCTTCATCAAAGACATTCTTAAATGAAGCTGGCAGGGTTTCTCTGTTGCTAGTGCCTTGATTTGAGCTAAGGCGTCAACAGTTTTACCCACCATTGCTTTGTGTCATCACTACAAATGTCAATAGAGTGAAAAGGGCAAGTGCTATCTTAGTATTATTATAAAGACTGTTTTGACCTTGAGGATCTCTGAAAGGGTCTCAGAGACCCCCTCAGGTTCCACAGACCATGCTTTGAGAACCACTACTCTAAGGTGTCCACATAGTAGTAGAAATGCCCAGTCTTAGTGCATATGCTGCTTTAGGTCATTAAATATAAAATGTCCAATTTTGAAACAAAAGCATAGTTTATTATTTCTCAAACAAAAAGCAGTACAATTAATCAAAGTATGCACCTAAACTGTTGACACAGTGTTGCCATCTTAAGGAAGCTTGTATATGCCCGCAGCAAAGAAGCCTGGAGAGAAAGTGGCGATGAAATGGTGAAAGGTATTTTCCACAGCTTGTTGAGAATTGAATATTTTTCCTTGCAAAAAGTGGTGCAAAGCCTGGAAGAAGTGGTAGTCAGTTGGTTCAAGTTCTGGTGAATATGGTGGATGACAGAGAGTTTCCAAGTCTAGCTTCTGTAGTTTAAACAGCGTTATGCAACATGTGGTCAAGTTCAAGTGTTGTCTTGCAGGAGGATTGACCTGTCTCTATTGACCAGTCTTGACTGCTTATTCACAAGCATCCTCATCATTTCATCCAATTGGTTGCGGTAGACATCTGCTGTAACCCATTGACCAGGTTTCATGAAGCTGTAGTGGATAATACCAGTGCTGGACCACCAAACAGACACCATTGGCTTTTTTTGATTAATATTTGGTTTGGGACTGTGTTTCCGCACTTCATCTTTATCCAGCCATTGTGCAGAATGCTTCTGATTGTTGAAAAGAATCTATTTTTCATCACACGTAACAATACAGTGTATAAATGGTTCGCCATTGTGTTGTGACAGCAAAGAAAGGCAAGCTTTGAGACGATTCTGCTGATGCTCGTTTGATTCATGCAGAACCCATCTATACAACTTCTTTACCTTGCCCATTTGTTTCAAATGGTCCAATATTGTTGGAATAGTAACGCCAAACCTTGCTGCTAATTCACACATAGGTTGAGATGGATTCTCTTCCACTATAGCTTTCAACTCATCATTATCCACCTTGGTCTCAGGTCGCCAGTGTGGCTCATTTTCAAGATTAAAATCACCAAAACAGAAATTCTCAAACCATTGATGTGTTCATTAGCCAGATCCTTCCCAAACACTTGTTGATATTTCAAGCTGTCTGCACTGCATTGGTTCCACGACGGAACTCATGTTTAAAAAGAACATGAATTTTTGACTTATGGTTTTATAAAAATTGCTCTAAAATTTTTTTGAAAGATAATCATAAGCCAAAATGTATGTTTGAAAGACTGAGGAAGTACCTTTACAATAAAAATAAAACAAGAAGTGTCCAAGTGAAATGTCAGAGATATCAACTGTCAAACACAGTACTTAAGGAAATTGGACATTTCATACTCAATAACCTAATTAGTGCTATAATGTGGCACTTTGTGAATATCTTCACTGGAGAACCCAAAAGGCAAAGAATCCTGAAGACGGGAACCCTTACCTCACAAGGGTTCTCAAAGCTTTTGTAAGGTTTCTTTGAAGTACCTTTGAATTCCCTTGTTCTATCTATAAATTTGGATGAAAATACACATTTTACTCTGTAATATATCTGATGGTTTAAAATAAAAGTCATGTTTTAAATAAACTCATCTCTTCCCCATAAATACATATGTAATGGTGTTGGTCTGTGAAGATGTTCCATGTTTATCCTGTGATTTCCTGGTACCTGTGTTGGAGGAGAACTCCAGTGAGTGCCACAGGTCCAGCATGATTTATCTTGGAAATTGTATAGTTGCAAAGAAGAGCTGGTGAGGATTTTCAGGCCTGGGGAACTAGGAGTATTTTTGGTTTTCTTGTGTTCTCTTTCTGGGTTGCTATCCTCACCATCCATTAACCCACTCACTCAAGACAGAAACCTGGGTGTAATCCAAATGCCACCCCTGCCTTTTCCTCCCCCAGGGAATTGATCACCAAGTCGCATTGATTCTACTTCCAAGATATCTCTAGAATTCAGCGCTCCCCACCCCGTGCCGCAGCTTTACTGTGTGCTCCTATTTTCTCCCATAGAGAATTGAGGTCGTTGCCAACCTGCATCTTTTTGTTGCCTCAGTCTCACTGCCCCCCTCCCCCACCCAGCCTCTGTAATCCAGTCTTCACACTGCCTGTGGACTTTCTAAAACACTCACACAATCCAGATAATCCTATTTAAGATCATTCAGGCATTCCCTAAAAGGATAAAATTTGGACTTCTAGACTTTGCTAAAAAGAAGCAAAGTCTAGAAGATGCTTCATCATCTGAGCCCCCTTTCCTCTGCTGTCCTGTATACCTCTTATTTCATTCTATCAGATTATCTGTTCTGCAAACCGTCCTTATACCTCCTTTCCTTGGCATATTCTTTTCCCTGTTTCTGGACCATCTGGTTTGCCTGATATCCTCCTTCTTAGCCTTCAACACTCAGTTATCTGGGAAGCCTTTCCTTCTTCCCTGCCTCCGTTGTCCCACCTGCTGGGCATCCCCTCCCCTGGTTCCCATGGCTGTGTCAGAATAACCTCCTGCACACATTGTAATCACTTACTCATCCATGTCCTTATTGACTGTGAGCTTTTTAAGGGCATGGTCTATTTCTTATTCATTTTTGCGAAACCTTGCATGTTTCAGTACCTGTTTATTGTAGGTGGTCAATAAATATTGCTGAATAAATGAATGGAGGGAGAAGTGAAGAACCAGTCACAGAATCAGAGACATAGGAGATGTTCCATTAACATTGTTGAATGAATGAATGAAGGTATGAAGGGGTCATGGAATCAAAGACATAGGTGGCGTTCCAGAAACACTGTTAAATGAATAAATGAAGGATCCAAGGGTTTTAGACGTGTAGAGGACTTTGGAGACCATCTCCTTCTGTCTTCGTCTTCCGGAAATGAGAAAATGATTTGCGTGAATTGTACCTCTGGGCTGGGTGGGAGGTGATGAACAGTGCTGTGGACATTCATGTGGATGTGGCCTAGAGATGACTGGAGAGAGTCATGTGCTCCCCTCCCCAGGGAGACTTGCCAGGAAGAACAGAGGCCGTGGCCTACACCACAGGGGATACCACAGTCTCAGTGCAAGAGAGAACGTTTGTGGTTGGAAGTCTGTGGCACATTCCAGACTGTAGAGTCTCCCCTCGGCTATTGGCTGTTGCTCTCTTTCTGTCCTCAAACTGTGCCAAGACTGTCAGATTTTCCTGATGACTGGGCATATTCTGCATCTGGATTCCATGGTCATAACAACCAGAAGTTTCCTGTCCTCTTTGGTTGGGGAGATTATGATATAGAGCTGGGTAGCAATATCAACAGTGCTGAGGTAAGCCCTACTCTTCAAAACACCGTGTTTTCTCATCTGAGGTCTAGGTGCCTGGGAGGAAGGGAAAGGGAAAACTATTATTCACTAAGTGCCAACTCTGTGCCAGCTGCTTTACTTACATAATGCTAATTTACCTCTACAATAACCCTGCGAAATTGCAGGTTTTAATATCTTATTCTAGAAATGAGAGAGAAGGGGCTTATAGACGTTAGGCGGGCTTAGTGCATAGCAGGGCGGGATTCGAGTGGGAGTGTCTGGTTCTAAAGCGTGTGCCCTTTCTGTTTTGCAGTGCCGTTTCATGCTCTAAATGGTTTTTTGCTATATGAAACTTATTGTGGCCTTACTTTATCAAAGTTGTAAATTCTTGAAGTTGCATGTATTTTATTTATTTAAAAGGAGGAGAATCTGTAGTTTTCTAGTTTAATGTTGTCCGTGCTTTGCAGTTTACAAACACTTGGCCATCTTTGCAAGACTGCTGTGTATGGGAGGGAGCAGGTGTTACTACCCTATTTTATGGGTGAGGGGGCCAAGTAACGGAGGACAGAGTGTTCCACATCTTTCTGGTTCATCGCTATATTCCCAATACCCTGTCTATGGGTTATTATATAGTAGACACTCCAAGTTTTGTTAAATAAACATCAGAAGTTATATAGCTGGGAAGTTCCAAATTCAGAGCGGTACCAGGTCTCTGAGTCTCGGCTCAGCACTCCTTCCACTGCCAAACCATGCTGCTTTTCCCAGAGCCTTAAGCAGAGATGCAGCAAGAGCTCTCCCTCTCAGCACCTTTGGGACTTGGGAACCCTCTGATCGGGCTACTGGGTGAATTTCCACAAATCTAAACAAGTACAGGTGGCTTATTAGAGCAAGATCTTTCTTGTTTTTGTTTCTCCTTACTTAAACACTCAGGATAGAATTTTAAATTATTTCTATCTACCTGACACTCCTCAATGAAGTGATTGGAAAAGGATTGATTCATAGAGGGTTTGCACCAGGAAGATCCCTGAAATCAACTACTACAGTGGTTTTTAAAACTGGGTAAAAAAAAAAGTTGGTGGAGACCTTGTCTTTACGGAGAGCTCCACTACATAGAAAAGATCAAAGCAGGGCTAAATTGGTTAGGCAGGTGCTAGGGTAGGAGCTGGGGAGGGTCCATGGAGCTATGCCCTGCCCTGGAGTCCTAGGATTTCTTGATGTATGGATTGTAAACCACTGATCTATTCTAACCTCTCATTTTATAGATGAAGAAACTGAGGCAATGAGGCACAAAGGTGCTCAATGACTCACACAAGTGGCTGGATTAAAAAGATGATGATGAAACTTATTGCCATATATCTGAATTTCTATCACTGTTTTAGAACACCATTCTGCTTTTATTATTTTTTTAAGAAGTACCTTTTCTTTAAAGCAGGGGCCAGCAAAGTATGGCTTATTTTTGTGCAGTGCTGTGAGGTAAGAATGGTTTTTACATTTTTAAAGCATTGTTTACAAGAAATAAGTGATGACAACAATACAAAACAAAGAATATGGGACAGAGACCATATGTGGCCCACAGGCCTAAAGTCAGATTTATTACTGCTGATATTAATATGGAAATAAAAAAATAGAGCTTTTTCTAAGTAACTTCAAAAGAGAGATTTAAAACAAAATCTGATTAGTTGAGCATATTTACATCAAAAGCTTTTCTAACTTGTGTTCCTCAAATGAACTTCTTTAAATTGCCCAATACCTTTTCACTCTCCTTTTCAAATACCAGTGTTCGGTAGAGGATAAACTGGTTAACTAAATTCTTACACTTCTTACATAACTAAATTCTATGTTGCAGCTAGAGAACTGCAGACAGCTCTAAGTTTTATAAGATGAAAAAGAGGTGGTGTGTTTATTCAAATTCAAAATTAGGGCCTTTTATAGACTCCTGAAAGGTTAAGAACAAGAGGAACTGATATACCAATAATGTGTTACTCCCAGGAAATGGTATATGCATGCCAGAGGGTTTTTTTTTTTTTTTTTTTTTTTGGAGCAGGGACCATCTACCTTCAGGTTGAACCTTATTTAAAGCAACAGTAGAGCATGTTCCAGAACCTCATTCTTACCACTTGATGCATTTTCAGACGTGCTGCTGTTTGACTGTGTCCCCCAAAGTTCACATGTTGGAAATTTAATCCCCATTGAGAGGTGGGACCTTTAAGAGGTGACTATAAGAAACATTGGTGATATAGCACCTCTTGTATTTCCCTGGATAGAGCTGGAACCCATTCTACTAAGTGAAGTATCCCAGGAATGGAAAAATAAGCACCACATGTACTCGCCAGCAAATTGGTTTCACTGATCAACACCTAAGTGCACATATAGGAATAACATTTATCGGTCGTCAGGCAGATGGGAGGGCGGAGGAGGGGATGGGTATATACATACATTAGTGAGATGTGCACCATCTGGGGGATGGACACACTTCAAGCTCTGACTAGGGGAGAGGGGGGGCGCAAGGCAACATACATAACCTAAACATTTTTACCCCCATAATACGCTGAAATTAAAAAAAGAGGTGATTAAGGGGGACCTTAAGAGGCTCTGGCCTCATAAACGACTAATGTTTCCGCGTGAGTGGGTTTGTTGTAAAAGCCAGTTCAGCCCTCTCTTGCTTTCTCTCTTTCCATGAGGTGCCTTTCACTATGCTATGATGCAGCAAGAAATTCCTTGCCAGATGCAGCCCCTCAATCTTGGGCTTCCCAGTCTCCAAAACTGTGAGCCAATAAATTTCTGTTCTTTATAAATTACCCAGTCTCAGGTGTTTTGTTATAGCAGCCCAAAATGGACTGAGACAGAAAATTGGTCCTGAGAAGTGGGGCTGTCACTGTTATAAATAACTGAAAATGTGAAAGTGGCTTTGGAACTACGTAATGAGTAGAGGCTGGAAGAATTTGGAGGAGCAGGCTAGAAAAAGCGTAGATTGCTGTAAACAGAGCATTAAGGGTGATTCTGGGGTGAGGGCTCAGAAGAAGAAGAGAGCTATGGGGAAAGTCTGAAACTTCTTAGAAATTACTTAAGTGGCTGTGATCCGAATGTAGGTAGAAATAAGGACAGTAAAAGCCATTCTGATGAGGTCTTAGGCAGAAAAGAGGAGTATCTTATTGGAAATTGGAGTAAAGGCCATCCTTGTTAGGAAGCGGGAGAACTTGCCTGAACTGTGGAAGGCCTTATGGAAGGAAGAATTTGAGAGCCTTGAACTAGGATGTCTGGTGGAATTTCTAAGCAAAATATTGAAGGAGCTACATGGCTTCTATTAACTGTATACAGTAAAATGACAGAAAACAGAAATAATTTAAAGATGGAATTTATAATTAAAAGAGAAACAGAATTTAGGGATTTGAAGGATTCTCAGCCTGGACAGGTAGTAGAGAATGAAAAGAGCATTTTCAGGGGAGGAAACCAAGGGTGTGGCCAAGCAAGGGATTGTAAGATTAGCTGTGATTAGAACACCAAGGCTATTCATCAGGACAATGGGATAATGACCCCAGAGGCACTTTCCAGAGTCCCAGTGCTGTCCCTCCCCTCACTGGCCCAGAATGCCACGGCCTGGGGGAAGGAAATATGTCAAAAGACAGGCCTAGCGCACCCTTGGGGCTGGCTGCCTTCCAGGGTAGGGCTCCTAAGTCACCCCAGGGGTGGCTCAAGGGGGCTCAGCAGCTTTGGAAGGTGCAAGTGGCAAATCTTGGTGATGTCTATGGGGTGTTAAATCTGCAGGTGTGCAGAATGCAAGAGCTGTGGGCTCCCTCCACCTAGACTTCAGAGGCTTGTCACAGACAGACTGGGGGCCAGGCAGACACTTGTCCTGGGGTAGAGCCGATGCAGAGAGTCCCTACTAGGACAATGCCTGGTGGAGCTGTAGGGGCAGGGCTATCCTCAAGACCCCAGAACAGATCAGCCCCAGCCTGCAACCCCAGCCTGGGAAAGTTGCAGGCTAGAGACTCAAAACCTGAGAGGGCTGCTGGGTGGACTGAGCCTAGCAAAGGGCTGCCTGAGACCCTAGTATACACAGGATGTGGGAAATGGAGTCAAAGGAGATTATTCTGGCATTTTAAGATTGAATATTATTTTCCCTGTTGGGTTTTGGACTGACTTAGAATGAGTTATCCCTTCTTCTTGCCTATTTTTCCCTTTTGGAGTGAGAATGTCTATCCAGCGCCTGTTCCAACATCGTATTTTGGAAGCAGCTAACTTGGTTAATTTCACAGGCTCACAACTGGAGGAAAATTTGCCTCAGGATGAATCGAGCCTTAAGTCTCATCTGTATCTGATTTAGATGATACTCTGAACTTTTGATGCTGAAACAAGCTAAGACTTTGGGGGCTACTGGGATGGAATGAATGAATGTGTTTTGCATGTGAGAAGGACATAGATTTTGGGGGCTAAGGGCAGAATGCTACCATTTGAATATTTCCCCCAATATTCATTTGTTGGAAACTTCATCTCCAATACCACAGCGTTGAGAGGTGGAACATTTAAGAGGTGATTCGGTCATGAATGGATCTGCCCTTATCTCAGAAGTGGGTTCAGTATTTGAGAATGGGCTTGTTGTCTTTAGAGTGGGTTTGTTATAATGTAAAAGTGAATTTGGCCATCTCTTGTGCACTCTCTCTATCCTTCCACTGTGTTAGGATGCAGCAAAAAGACCCTCACCAGATGCGGCCCTGGATTCATGAGCCAATACATTTCTGTGCCTTATAAATTACCCAGTCTCAGGTATTCTATTATAGCAGCACAAAACGAAGTAAGACAAGAAGCATCCTAGCTTTGCTGGGAAATGGGATGAATGTCTCCTCTGGAACATCGCTGCTGGTGACAGAGAACTAGAAAACAGTGCCAGGTTCCTTTCAGGTGAAAGATATGGCAGAGCTCTCTTAAGTGAAAATCCCAAGCGGCAGGCCTGAGAAATGCCCAAGAAGAAGGGAAGTCACCTCCAGGATTCTTCAAAGAGAATTTAGTGGATAAAAACACTGGACTCAAGTTGTTAAGGAAATATTGATTTAGTTTTGGCATATCCTGGCCCTTGGAATTACCTTAGTTTGTTGGTTAATTGTAGTTTTTGTTAATTTTTCATGTTTTTTGGCCCTCAACATCGACTTCTTATGTGCATATCAGAGGATGCGCAGGAAAAATAAAAGGAGAGAAGGAATAAGAATGTATTTGATTACTTGATAGCAGACCTGGCACAAAGCCTGGCAGAAATAAAGGTTAAAATTGTTGGCCTAAATCAGTGTTTTAAAGTTAACTTTGAGTTAGAGTTGTCCTTGAAATTGGCTATTCTTTGGTGACATGGATTCTTGTGCGTAACCAGTAAAAATACTCTTCACATAATTAATAACACCAATATCCTTTTGTGAATATGTAGGGGGAGCTGTCTCCTTTGCCGCTTTTGTTTTATACGTATTTATAAGCACCAAGTAAAAAGCAATTTTGTCTCTTCACACTTGCTAAATTGCTTCTCTCTCACAGCCCTTTTCTTTGTGGACACATGAATATTTTTAATAAATAAAGGACTTACTGTGTGAAGTGTTCCTTTGGCAGACAGAATGATTATGACCCTAGTATGTTTCATTACAGTACAAGGTACATGATGCCAGTGCTCTTGGTATATGTGCCCACAAAAAAATGTATCATTTTATGGGTAAGCTAAGATTTTGATAAGTAGCCGTGAATCTATCTACAGAGTACTGTTTCTTAGACTATAGTGTGCATTATTATGTTATTAGGGCTTTTCTTTTGTTTTTGGTCAAGTTGTTTTTTGAACTATTAAGGATTTCCCGGTGATTTCAGTAGTTTGGTAATTTATTACTCATCTTATAGCAAGTATTGGTAATGTTAGGATGAAAACATTTATACAAGAGGAAATAAAAGTCAAGGAAGCAGATAATCGACTGATTTATCAGCCTTAGCAGACAATTTTTCTGATAACAACCTGGTAGCCATGGTAAATTTATTTCTGATTGCTTGAGGGGACAGATTCTATGTGCTTTTTGTAACATGGAGGTGTGTGAAAGGGTGAGGGAGCAAGTATCAATCCGTGGACAAACCAGTGCTGTTTTGGCCTCTAGATTGGCCTTTTGGTGAGTGGATTCAAGCTATATTTTGAACTATCCCCTACTTATTAATTTGCTGCAACATATGTAAGGCTGAGTATTTTGTGTTTGTTTGTTTGTAGATTTCTAAGTAGCTCTAGTAATAGAAGGCTTCTCTTGCTAATGTCTTTTTAACAATCTTTCATTTGAAAGAAATTTGGCTAAAATTTAAAGATAAGCAAAAATAACCTGTTAGTCTGCTCCTAGCCCTTCCAGCCTTGGAGGACTTAACATTGACTGGCAGTTTTGTGCAATAATAGCCAGCTTATACAAAAATTACACTGCTAACTGAGGCTACAGTTTAGAATCCACAGGTGAAAATATCCAGAAGAAAAGTCACAGGCCTTCATCCAAACTGCTTATATTAGTTTCCTGGGGCTGCTGTAACAAAATGTCACAAACTGGTGGCTTAAACAACAGAAATTTGCCTCTCAGTCCTGGAGGCTAGAAGTCTGAGATTGAAGTGTCCACAAGGGCCATGCTCCCTCTGAAGGTGAGAGGGAAGGATCTGTTCCAGGCCTCTGGTAGTTTCTTGGCTTGTGGCAGCATAACTCCAGTCTTCACATGGTGTTCTCCCTGTGCGTGTGTTTGTCTCTGCATCTAAATTTCCCCTTTTTATAAGGACACCAGTCATATTGGATTCAAGTCCACCCTAATGACCTCATCTTAATTTGATCATCTGCAAAACCCTATTTCCAAATAAGGTCACATTCACATGTACTAGGGGTTAGAACTTCATCATCTTTTTGGGGGGAGACAATTCAACCTATGACACTAGGTATTCAACCCTAGTTTGCACACAGTTTTAATAAGCCTGGTGATTTTTATCTCAGTTTATGGCAGACAAAGAGTTACAAATTTAGAAGAAAGATTCTCTGCTTAGGGCATAATAGAGAATACAAATATTCAAAAGCACTGTTAAAGTATGAGTAGTAACTTAAAAATATGTAAGTTGCTTTTGGGGCCATTTAATATAAGGACAAACTGCTGAAAAGTCCCAGTAGCTCCTGAGACACGTGTATTACAAACACAGTAATAATGGGTAATGGTGTCAACATATTATGTTTGAGTGTGTATGCATTTTAAAATCCCATCAAAATAAAATTAAAAAATGTTGAATACTTACTTGATGGTACTTTGGTAATTTTTGGTTACCTGAAATTTTTTTTTTTTTTTGTTGTCGGTCTGCTCACGTTCTGTTAGACGTTCTAAAGATTTGAGTTTTGTATTTGTATTCAATAAGCATGCATATTGTGTAAGCCATTAACTGTTTGGAATTTTAGTTTCCTGGTCTATAAAATGAACAGTGTATGGTCTACTACATAAAATTATTGTGAGGATGAAACTTGCTGATGAATATGAAAACGTCTAACATAGTACCAGGCATATTTTCAGTGCTCTCTGCGCGATTGTTCATTAAACAAATGTTTGTTGGGAGCCTACTATGTGCCAGGCCTTATTCTAGAATTCATTCATTCACTTAATGATGATTGAAAGATACCTTCTGAGCTCAAGTCCTGCCTATGTTTGTAAGTCAACTATGGGACCTTGAGAAAAATCACTGGCCCTCTCTAGTCCTCTGCCTAGAGACTAGCCGTATGGACCAGATCTCCAAGCCTGTTCTATCTCTAAAGTAATTCATATAACAATCTAAATTTAACAAATAGTTTTTGATATCCTGCAATCCTGTTGCATAATCCTGGCTAGTTACTTTATCCTATGTGCCTTAGCTTTTGTCTCTGAAAGTGGAGGTTATAGGACTAGTACTATCTGTTTCATGGTTAGTAATAGCAGTAACAAAGATAGCCACCCTTTATTGAGCTCTTGGCATTTTGCTAGGTATTTTTATACATGCCTGCTTCTCCAAATAGGGTACATGTTTCTCCAAAGCTAGTGAGTATCCAGAGAAACAAGTTGCTTCTTGCTGGAGAATAAATTTTCCTTCATGGTTTGTGGGAAACACCCCAGAATTATTTAGTAAAAACAGGAACAGCTATGTACAGAGTAGAATGCAGAATCCACTCGAAATGTTAAGCTTAAACTCAAAGAAATTTGGGGCTTTTTAGAGTGGGCTTCAGCTTCAATTCCAAATTCCCCTAGGGTGCTGTTCTTCTTTCTTGGCCATTAGGGAAACTTTGGTGGAAAAGTTTGCAAAACAGGCTCTTTTTCCTATTTCGTGTTTGACTCACATGAGAAAAGTAGCATTATAATTTATAATTTTGAAAATAGTTGTCATTTCCATTACTGACAGGTGTTACCTTTCTGATTGTTAAGCATATTCTTCCTTTTCATTCATGCATTTGACAAATAATAATGGAGTGCCCACTCTGTGCCCAGAGCCATTCTAAGTGCTGAGGACATAGTAGCAAACAAAGCAAAGTCCTCCCTGTCCTGGAACTTCTATTCTAATAAACAGTGCTGTTTGAGGGGAGACCTGAGGAAGTAAGAGAATCAGCCATGTGGCTGTTTTGTGGGGAAATAGGATTTCAGGCAACGAAAGAGCAATTGCAAAGGCCCCGAGGCAGGACTCACTCTCCTAGCAAGGGAGAGTGGCAGGAGAGGAAGTCACAGGGATATAGATTACGTAGGGTCTTGCGGTCAAGGTAAGGGTTTTCAGTTTTATTCTGAGAAATATGGGAAACCACTGTGGTAGCACTGAGGATGGGAGTAATGGAATTTGACATAAGATTTTTGAGAGCTTACTCAGGCTGCTGGCTGAGAATAGTGCGACAAGAATAGGAAGTCGGGAAAGCAGTTGGAAGGCTATTGCCATAGTCCAGGTGAGGGATGGCAGCACTGGCTACTGGGATATAGTGGTAGAAATGGTGCACAGTGGCAAGATTTGGGACTTACATTGAAGGTAGGAACCAGCAGAATCCATGAATGAACTGGCTATGGAGTGGGAGAGAAAGAGAAGAGTCAAGCGTGGCCACATGGTTTGGGGTCTAAGCAGATGGAAGGGTGGAGGAGTTGCCATTCATGCCGAGATGGGCAGCTTGATGGAGGAGCTTGGGCAGTTATTTCCTTGGCCATGGAAGATCTCGCTAAACACCTTATATGAGAATATTGAAACTGGCTTAGATATTGTTTGGAACTTGCTTTGCAGATAAGGAGTGATGTGTTCATTTTCTTTACCTATTTTCTTTACCTTCGTTTTACTCACAGTCATTTAAGATACTAATTTGAAAATGTTGCCATGTGCAAAATGTTCATCTTAACCCAGAAGGCACCCCTGCTCCCTCATTCTAGGGACTGTCCTCCTCTCATCTCCCCAAGCCCTCACAGCGCCGTTCCCCCAGCTGGACTGCTGACAGGATCCGGGTGTCTTCTCCTTCCTGGTGGTTTTAAATAACTAGCAGATCTTAAATTTTCTTCCTGGCCACACTGACAGCCCTGGGGTGCCCAGAGTATCAACGTTTCGAGAACTGTAATCTCTTGAGTCTCTGTGGCGTGGAGCCTATTGCTGGCGGTGCATTTGCCTCAGAATGTGGACTTGGGGCCCTGAGGACCCCAGAGGTCTCCTGGTTTCAGGCAGACCTGGTGTGGGGGCTGTGCTAAGGCTTTCAGGCTACAAAGGGACAATTTCAAACTTGGCAAGTGAAACCGGCCTCAATGCGGATGTGTTTTATGCTTAACATCATAAAATTGGTTCAGAACAGCCTGATGTGCGGCAGAAGCAGCCTTTATTAAACATTATAGAGGTCATTGCTTTTGTCTTCCTGATACCTCTTCCCTCTCTTTTCTTCTGTGACCCACATTGAGCCAATGGTAGAACCCGCCCTCTGGCTTAAGTGATAGGTTCAGGGAGGGAAACACGACCTCCAACGGCCCAATCAGAGGCGGAAAGACCTCTCTCTAGTGGGAAGTCATCAAGAGTGAAAACCCAGAGCCGGCCGCAGCCAGGTTTTCGGTCTCCTGGGAAAAGTGGCCTGAGAGGAAGACTAGAGGCAAATGAGAGAGAGCCCTGATGGTGCTTTCGACATCCTATCTGATGCCGGCTCCTTTGTGCCCCTCTTATTGTTTGGTACAGGAACTGAGAAATTTCCCTTACCGCTTCATGCAGTCCTGCTGGTTTTCTGTCATTTACAACCACAGGAGCCCAAATACCCCTACTATGAGCAGGGCATCGAGCAGGAACACAAAAATGACTCACTCGTATCCCTGCCTCCAGGTATTTATAATCTAATAACTCGATTTCAAAACTAGTGAGTTTCACCTGAATCTTGGCTTGCCCCATTAAAGGGCTATTTCCTTTTTTGATAGTTTGCAGAGGAGCAAGGCTGCTTGTAAATGAATTTACATTTTACTTTAAAATCTTCTCCATCCTTGACGACCCATTTCCAAAGCCACCTGCACCATTGGAGTCAATCATTCCCTCTTTTTTGCTCACATAACCCTTACTTTGTTCCTGTGTGTTGGTACCAATCATTGTGCTTTGAATACTTGTGCAGCCCTCACTCCCTTGTTGATTATAAACTTTTGGGCCAGAGACCGTTGGGTCTCAGAGGCTCGCTGTTGTAGAGAACAGTTCCCTGAACATAGTAAGTGATCAGTAAATGTTTGTTGAATTAAGTCAATTATTAGAATTGGTTTTGCTAATAACTTTTGCAGACAGCCTACAAATGACTTTTATATAAAATTGTATGTAAAAGTTGGTTGTATGATTTGCAGTAGGTCTTACAGGTTTAACTGATAATACTTATGGAGATGTGTGGCCTTAAAAAGCATAGATATTTAGCTGAAGATATATATTAGGTGGACAGGGAAAACTTAGAAGGATTTTAGATGAAAATAAACCAGAAAATTAGTTGATAGGTACCAGGTGAACATACCTATGGTCACAAGGAGAGGTGTTGGAGACGTTGACTGTCAGAGAGTTAACCGTGAGTGAACTCTAAGAATTTGAGCCCTGTTCTCTTTAAAACCTGCTAGCTAGATTCATATGGACCGACAGGTGGGAAAAGTTTGTGGGTAGATTTAGAAATGGGACTTTTAGGCTTCCTTCCCCACTTGCTTCAACCTCAGCCAAGAAGCATGAAAATTAATAGGTGTCTCTTTCTTATGTTTTTTTTTCTTTTCTTTTTCCACTCTCGATCTTTCTGAATGAAGAAGTTATGAGTTGTGTATTGGTCCAATTAAATGCATCTGATTAAAACTGTCAAACCATAAAAGAAGTGAGTTGAAAAGACATTCTCTTCTGAGAATGCAACGAGTTATGGATATCAAGTTACCGAGTTGCTGGTTGAGAACTGAATTATAAATAAATGTGTTAGGTAGTGGAATTTTGTTTTGTTTTCCCCAAAGGAGAAATATTCGCCACATGGAAACAAAATTTATTCAGCATATTTTCATTCTGTAATTGCACCATTGCTATTCTTAATTCTTTGAGTTTCTGATTTAAAGGGAAAACACACAGACTGTTGTGTAAAATTGACAAGAATAAGTGTGAACCTGGCAGTCAGAGACAGAGGTTGTTGTAAAATTAGTAGTGGAAATAGCTTCCTTTTGTGGAGGTTAAAAATAATGTATTTACAAGGAAGTTATTTACATTGGCCATTTAGAGGCTTCCCCGGGAAGCCTTAGTTAAGAAAGCTGTGAAAGCATGTCCACGACCCTGACTTGTGCTTTGTGATTCCACACTGGTTGACAGACCGGAAAATGGAGGTGTTTTGCTGCTGGGGTCTTCTCAAATTGCGTGTGTGAGAGAGAGACAGAGACAACAGTCAAGGCTTGCATGTCGCAAAGTTTGTGGTGTCCAGCAAATTCATCCTCTCAATTGCAGGAATGTTTTGTTTTGAGCTTCCCGGTGAGAGAAACTTTTCTCATGATGTAGTGTGAAAGGAAATTCCAGGCTGGTTTGAAAGGTGCTGGGTGTTCTGCAGACCCTACAGAAGGAGAGCTCACCATAAATGGACCATTGCAGCCTTCAAGAACACCTCCTTGATGAAACTGAACGTGAAAATAGAGGAACCCAGCAAGCAAAAAAACCCACCTATTTTAAAAAAATTATTCTTTGTGGAAGAAAATCTTTGCTGTTTTGTAAACTATAGGCATATTTGTTTGAGCCGCGTGATTTTTCCCTATCTGCACATCCCTACTTACCTTGTGTTCATTTCTCTGAAAGCTTGCCCAACATTTATTTGAGCTCAGGTAATGCCAGAACAGTTTCAGGTATGTTTCTCCTCAAGTTTCTGTGCTTGCTCTTTCTAGGCTGTGCATTAAAATTATTTGGTGGTTTATTACTTGAATAACCTCAAGTTCAGTAGCAGCATCTTTGGAAAAGCAATTAATAAAGTATTATGAATTTAAAAGATATTCTTTATGTTTCTGAGTTTTCTTGCAGTCCAGAGCACATGTATCTCAGTGATTGTGTCTGCAAAGAACAGTGCAATGGATGGTTGAGAAATATCCAGGTATTTTAGGGGATTTAAACAGTTCTGTTTAAGAAATACTTTGTTTACTTATCTTTTTGTTTTGGGCTTGTGTTTTGGCAAGGTTGGGAAAGTTGCTTTAAATGTAGATGTTAGCTGTTGTATCAGTTAAGAATGTTTGGATCTCCTTTATCACTGCTTGACAGGACTAGAGCCTGAATTGACAACTTTGTTAGAGTTTGGCACACTTACCTGCTTCAGCACTTTTGGAGGGAGACTATTCTTGCTCACTGAAGTTGTTTAGGGGGTTAGGAAATTATGCTTTGCCTTTGGGACTTTGCCAGTAGATGTCAGGCATTTGAATCAATGTTTGACCAACTACAACAAAGAAATAAAGAGGCAGAAAGGGAATGGAGAGATTAGAGTATAGGAATAATGGGTACTCACCTCTTAATGATTTATCTCAAGATAAACAGTGAATACTGTTCTTATCTAAGAGAATGCCTTGTTGATTTCTGATTCAAGGAAATGGCAGGATGGATGAGGGGGTGGGAGGGCAGCTGCCCAAAGCTCACTAGAAGTTGCTATTCGGAGGGCCTCTGGCAAACTGTGCAGCTGGGCCTTGCAGAGAAGCACTGGGCCAGGTGTTGAAAGATTTGGTTCTTGGTTCCGGCATTAGTGCTAGGTGGCTGTGTGTCTTTGATTCAACTGGTAACCTTGAACATATTTACTAGTCTGAGTAAAATGACAAGAATGGACCTGTGGATGTAACTTTTTGTGGGTTTCAAAACCTAGATTTTATGTACGTTGTTAGGTGACCATTACTATATTAGTTTGGGACCAATCTTGACTCTCTAGAGCTACTCTAATATGACAAACACATAATCTGAAAGTAATCAAAATATGATTTATTTTGAATCATATATTTTCCTGTTAGTTCATTTAATAAATGCCAATAAAAATCAAAGAAGAGATTCTTTGAGGAGATATTCAAGCAATTCTTACTGTAGTGGCTTTTAAGTCTTTTACTTACTATTTATAGGATAGTTTCTATGTGGTTTAATCTGAAATCAAGAAAGGTGGTTTGCCAAAGAAACATAAAATTAGCCCTATTGTTGAAATTCATGTTGACTGCTTGGTGTTTGGTAAAAAGCATCTCTACGAGAAGCCATTGGGGGAAATGAGGAGTTCAGGGTCACCGCCAATTTCAGGAAAGATGAAAAATGTTGAAATCAAGTGGGAAGAAGGAAATGTGGCAAATCACAAAGAACCAGACTGTTTTTAACAGAAAAAAAAATCCAATTTTATCTGCTTTTTTCTGAGCAAATTCCATTTGATATTTTACATTTTCTTGATAACTTAATAAAGAATCTCAGGAAGGAGTTGCAGAATTTTAGCTTAGTGAAAGAGAATTTGTCATTTGTGACATTTCTTCTCTAAATAGCATGGGAAGATCAATGTATTAGCGTGTAGTTCATGCACTACTAGTTCTAGCTATTTCTGTTTCAAAAAGAAACAGCATGCTATATGGCAAAACTTGGTACAATGAGGAATTCTGGCTCAATCCCTAAACATTTATCGAACTCTGCTAGGGACCAGGCATTGTGCTAGGCACAATATGGGATACGCAGGTAATAAAACACAGTTCCTCCCCTCCAAGAGCACCCTTTTAGATGGGAAGCCAACAGTAGATAGATAATTTAAAGTGATGTAAAATCAATGTAAACAAAACATGAGATGTTGGCTTTGCAATCAAAATATGCACTGAATCTGGCCACTTCTCACCCCTTACAGTCACCTGTGCTGAGCCACCATCATCCTCTGCTCCTTGATTCTAGCCTCCTAGCTGGTCTCACTACACCCACCCTTGTCCCTGCAGTCTGTTTCCCACACAGCAGCCAGAACAATCCTTTGACAACATGTCACATCATATCGCTCCCCTGCCCCAAGTTCTCCAGTGGTTCCCAATTTTGCCAAATGCAAAAGATCTTTCAGTAGTTCAGTGTCCTATGGCTCTGCATGGCCCCACTCCTGCACACACCCCCCCATACACTCACTCATGGTATTCTCAGACCTCCTCTCCCACTGCTCTGACCCTCACTCACTTCACTCTCCCCACACTGTCCTCCATGCTGTCCCATGGACATGCCAGGCATGTTCCCCATGGTAGGGCCTTCACAGTGACTCTCCTTGAGATAGCTGCACAGACGATTCCTCACTTCTTCTAAGTCTTTGCTCAAATGTCACCACCTCAGTGAAGCTCCTCCCAGACCACCTATTGAAAATTGCAGCTCATCCGCCATCCATTAGGCCCCATCTTCCTTGTCCTGCTCTACAAGGTTTTCCATAGGACTTAGCACCCTCTGGCATACTATGTGATTTACTAATTTATTAATTTTGTTTGATATCTGTCTTCTTCCACTGGAATGTCAGCTTCAAGAATGCAGGACCTTAGTTTTTTTAATTGTTGTCCAACTAGAACAATCCAGACAATCTAGAACAATCTAGAACAATGCCTAGCATGCAGCAGGTGCTCCATATGTATTTGTTAAATGAGTGACTGAATGCATGAGAAGAAGATATTCATTCTGACTGAGAGTTCTAGGGAGAATTGTAAGGAGGAAACCTTTGAGATGGGTGTTGAAGGATGAAGAGATTTGGGCAGTCAGCTTTTCTGGGGAAAGACACTTCAGATAGAAGGAATATCATGAACAAAGGTAGAAAAGTGGCAGAGCTCTCGTATGCACCTGGAATGGCAAGGGGCCTGCCTGCCTGGTGCTTGGGACGGCAGTGGGAATGGTAGTGGTAGACTGATGAATTAATGGAGAGAAAATAACTAAAGGGGACTTGGTGGAGTGAGGGAACAAATTCCTAATCACTGCCTGTGATAACATGGCAAGCATGTTGATATTTGAATGTATAACATGACAGATATTGTCACAGTAAGAAATCAGTAATGGGAATGGTATTTGCTAACGAGATCTGATTTTTATATAGTACTTGACTATTTTCAAAACATGATCACATGCTTATTATGACGTAAGCTTCATAACAACTGGTGAAGTGAGTTAGGCAGGTATCATTTATGTTTTTTGACAAGCTTTTTAAAAAATGAATTGCATTTTATATTGGAGGAAGTGAATTCTCAAAGCAACTAAGTGACTTGCCTAAAGTCATGGAGTTGGAAAGTAGGGAAGCAGCTTCTCACTGTATGGTCTCATGGTCAGTGTTTTCCCACTATACCAGACTGCTTCTCTAATTCTCACAAAATACTAAATATACCATGCTGGTTTTTCACAAGGGTACAAGCCTACTTCTGTTTCCCCTAGTCATTGAAAATAGCAGTTTCTTTATCCAGTTACTTCTTTACCAGATCCATTTTTCCTCTTCTTTTCCATTTCAACTTATCTGGAATAATTTTTGTAAAGATTAATATATGTAATATGTGGGCATATTTTTACCTTTGCCTGTTTGGCATTTTTACCTTTTCCAGGCTTCTGCCAAGACTGTCTGCTCCAGCACGTGACACTCTATTAACGTTGTTGCTGGCTTACATTTGGTTCTTGGGTGGCGGGGAAGAGAAAGCATGTCACACACTCCATTTGAATGTCTTTACGACTTACCTATTGCTCACTTTGGGAGTAAACCTGATCTTCTTAATTCCCCCCAGATGTTAGTAGGCAGGAAGAGGCGGAGGGAGAGCTCAGTGAAGGAGAACACTGGTATGGAAACTCTTCAGAGACTCCGTCAGAAGCCTCCTATGGAGAAGTCCAGGAGAACTATAAGTTGTCTCTGGAGGACCGGATCCAGGAGCAGTCCACATCCCCCGACACCTCCTTGGGAAGTGCAACTCCCAGCAGTCACACGTTGGAGCTGGTGGCACTCGATGGTGAGGTCCTACGTGACTCACTGCAGTGTCAAGATCACCTTTCCCCCGGAGTGTCTTCTTTGTGTGAAGATGACCCCCCAGGTTCCAATAAGCCCCTGAGCAGCAACTTGAGGCGGCTGCTGGAGGCTGGTTCCCTCAAACTTGATGCCACAGCCACGGCCAATGGCAGAGTGGAGTCCCCCGTAAATGTTGGCTCGAACCTCTCCTTTTCCCCTCCTTCCCACCATGCCCAACAGCTCAGTGTTCTGGCCAGAAAGTTAGCTGAGAAGCAGGAACAGAATGACCAATACACTCCAAGTAACCGTTTTATATGGAATCAAGGTAAGTGGTTGCCGAACTCAACCACCACCTGTGGCTTGTCTCCGGATTCAGCCATCCTAAAACTGAAAGCTGCAGCCAATGCTGTTCTGCAGGACAAATCTCTCACCAGGACTGAGGAGACCATGCGATTTGAGTCCTTTTCCTCCCCTTTTAGCTCTCAGTCTGCTAGTTCTACCTTGGCAGCTTTGTCCAAGAAAGTCAGTGAGAGAAGTTTGACTCCTGGTCAGGAGCACCCACCTCCTGCCAGCTCCTTCCTTTCCCTGGCTTCTATGACCTCCTCAGCGGCCCTTCTGAAAGAGGTAGCAGCAAGGGCTGCTGGCAGTCTTCTGGCTGAAAAATCATCACTGTTGCCTGAGGACCCTCTACCGCCACCGCCTTCAGAGAAGAAGCCAGAAAAAGTAACTCCACCACCTCCACCACCACCTCCGCCACCTCCACCACCACCGCCACAATCCTTGGAATTATTGTTACTTCCAGTTCCTAAGGGAAGAGTTTCTAAACCCTCCAATTCAGGTATGGAATCTTTTCTTTCAATCATCGTGTAAGTCTTTTTGACTATAAACTGTGATGTCTTATTCATTGGTTTTTGCAGTTGGGGTCCCCATCTGATCTGAGGCAGGCGTAAAAAAGCAAGAGCACAACAAAATACTTTAAGTAAGCAGCACAGTAGTCTTTCATGTATGTATTACACAAAGACTTCACAAACAGCTTCATTTTTGAAAGGTAATGAATAATCTTAGAGACATACAGTACTCCCTCCCTTCCACACAAATGATTTTTTTTTTCTTACTAAGTTCAGGCTAGGTCCATACAAGATATATTTAATGGGGAAAGATCAAAGCATCTTTGTCACGGAGTGTATGGCATTGCTGAACATAGAGGGGTAAAAACCTACTGCTTTTGAAATAGTGGACAAGGGAGAGCCTACACTCCCGCTGCCTCCATCACAAATGGACTTTTGTATAATCAGTAACTACTCTGCCCTAATTTATCACAGTATACACATTTATGTTAGCATTTTTATTACCGTTTTTTGTGGAATTTAAGCCTTTCTCACTTATCCTATTCTTCTATAATTTCTTGTCATATATATAAGAACTCTAAAAAATATTGCGAATCAAAGCATTTCTGGCAAATGCTTTATTTTATTCAAATCCAATCAGATTCTGAAGGGGTGTGCATGTGGAAAATTTGAATCGTAAGTTTTTCTAGTGGAGACAGTCTTTCCGATGGAGAAGTCGCTGTTATATAGAGCCTTGGCATTCAGAATTATTCATCTGAGGGAGCAATTTAGTCACTTGAGTTCTCACAATGGAAACATCATTTCTTGTACTGGTTTGCTTTAAAACTGTGCACATGATAAATACATGTTTCCAGGGATGCATGTGTGGGGTTTCAGATGTCTCTCAAGGATATCCTGCCAGACTGGAACAGGAAGTATGCTATGTGTGTCCTCATCAGTATAAACTGCCATTGTGTGTGTCTAGCTAACTTTGGATTATTTGCCACAACATTGATTAAGAGGGCTTGGAATGGCAAATAATTGACTGAACTATCACAGCTAACATCAATTTGATGCATTTATGACAAATTTCCATTTAAATTGCTGAGTGAGCTATATGCACTAATTATAATTACTTCAAAACTTATATAAACAGAATAGAACTAAGAAAATGGGTATCTGGGACTTCTGTGATTCTCAGTGATCCAAATCATTCACTCTAGAGTTTCTGAAGTGTCAATAAAATCCTGAAATGTTTATCAATTCTGAGTTTTATTTCTCACTTCTTACCTGCCATCTCGTGAAATAAGGAGAGAAATGGCTAAAATTAGGAAAGAAGAAGAACCCAGGGAGCTGGGTAATTTTACAGTGGAATAAATCACTCCTGAGTCATAGAAATTTCATTTAGGGGTAGCAGCAGAAAGAGAGGTATGGCTATATGTAAAGTGTCATTTTATAAATATTCTCTATATCTGTTTATTGAATAAATGTATGAATGGTGTTTACAGTATAAATTCATCTGAACATTAGTTACTTGGAAAGCTTATACAAAATTAATAGTACATTTTAGTTGACTGAAGACTTGGAAAGAAATGACTGATAAAACCATGTTTCCTGAAGGCCAAACTGTAGCGGCTTTGTCATTTTAAAAGTAATCTTGGGTAAAACCAGCAATAGTTGTGAAATATAATTTTTTTTCACTCAAACAACAAGATGCATGTAAAGATGAGAAAGAGGTCATGCGCTTCCAGTGAACGGTCCACTTTTTGTTTGTTTTGTTGTAGGAAATACACCCAGGGGAAAAGCTGTGTTCCCTCTTTGGTTTAAATGCACTTAATCTTCACCAACATCTCAATGGGCTTCTCAGCAGAATTTCATATGAGAGATCTATAAGAAATCATTTTTTCTTTGCTTTTTACTGAATTTTTTTCTTTTGCTGAAACACTTAATATTTTAATCAACTTATGCCACTGCTGACCTGACCGGAGGCAAAGCTTATGCGGTGATGCGAGCATGGGGAGCAGCTGTAAATACACATGAAGCTTCACTTGCTTGCCTGCCGCTCACCTGCTGTGTGGCCGGTTCCTAACTGGCCATGGACTGGGTACTGGTCGAGGTCCGGGGGCTAGGGACCATGGCACTATACTGTTGGTTTCAGGGCAAGCTTGGGGCTGGATTCAGGTGTAACTTGGCTTTATCTAAAAAGCATTATGGGAGTGTGGTGAAAGCCATCATGCACATTTCTAAACATTTCTCATTATTATCTTTTCCTTTTACCTTAGAAGGAAATCTTAGTTAAATTGAAAATAGGTGGACTGGCTTCTTGAAGTAGGAAAGAAGTTTCTATTGCCTAATGACTTAAATGAACAAATAATAACCAAAAAGAAAAAGCCACAAAAATAAACAATACACCATTCTGATTTCAAGCAGGGCTTCCATTTTTTAAAAAGCTATTTCTCAAAATGTTGCAAAAAAGGCATATAAAGTTGATTCTAAAGTTGCAAAGAGATATGTGCTAGAAAAGCTGATCCTGCCTTGAGTAATTTAGACACCAGCATTTCTTTGACCTTCTTTAGGTCAAGGGAAGTCCAAACCATGAAAAAAATTGTCTTTTAGGTCTGGCCTTCTTCTTCTTTTTTGAACAGGATTCAGTTGTTGCCAGGTCATGGTGTATTTAATTCCTTAAAGAGTCCACCACTCGATAGCCTTTGCGCCCCGCAAGAGAGACGTGACACTTGAGGAGGTTTCTTTCATGTGACCCTGCGCCCTCAGCACATGCTACACTGCTCCTCTGAAAGGGGACACGATAGAAGGAAGATTATGTCCGTTTGCTATAAAGATAAATGTCACACATTGACTCAATTCTCTTTGAAGCTACTGTTCTGTTGCAGCTAAGAATAAAATAAATGGTTTTTATTTTAAAGACAAAGTTTCCTATAGAAGGCCAACAAGATTCCCAGGATGCCAGGTTCCTTGTTAAAAGAAATAACAGGGGAGTTTCAGAGAGAGGGTCTTCAAAACATCCTTACTGTGCTGAATAAAATTTAAATATGCCTAGAGCAACCTGGTGTCATACAGCTAAGAATATTTCCTGGGCCGATACATAGGGGTTTTCTGGCTGCTGTTTTCCTTCATATTAATATTTATATAATATTATTAAAATTATTGCAAAAGCTTAGAAAGTCCAGAGAGGAAGATTACTTCTCTTGATACTCCCATTAGGTCCACAGTTATTATAATACACCTTAATAAGCCTTAATCTGAGAATGATTACATACATGAACTTGTTTAGAAAATTCACTTTTTAACCAAGATTCAGAACTATCTGTTGCTGATCTCGATGATATTTTCCCAGTGATTTCAACTTCGTCTGGCTGTAGATATCAGGCTCCTCTCTTAGTTTTATTGAAGACTTACTAGTTGAAATAGGCATTGATAATGTCAGGGTCAGTAGTAACAGATAAACCCAGTGATACATAGAGTTTTTTTGTTGCCCTGAAATAGCATCTGAGAGACATGCCCAAGACAGTCCGTTAAAAGATGATGAACCCATGTGTGTTGTTAGGAAGGAAGATGGGTTGGTCATCCTCCTACACAGACATGTACCTGTAGGGTTAGTAGGTCTAGAGTGCAGATGGTGGTGATGCACAGATTGTGCATACTCAGAGTCACCTGGCATTTTGAACTCCTTCTCTGTGTATGGTAGTCTGCATGCAGAAACTACCCACTTGCAAATTACCTTGACTTGCTGCAAATTATCACATAAGATCTAACAAAAGAAAGTTTGATTGCAAAGCCTACAAAACAATTACAATTTGTTTTAAAAATACCTGCTTTGTGTTAAAGCAATTAAGCTACTAAAACACTCCATGATTTTTAAAAAATTCTTTTAGCCCAATGAAGTCTTGTGGTTGTTGTTTTGTAAATTTATGCAATAGAAAATAGGGTAGAGCACCAAGCTGGAAATGAAGAGATTGGCTCTAATCCCAGTCCTGCCACAAAATAGTAGAGGAATTTGCAGCATACTACCTCATCTGTAAACTGAACTGGTTTGGAATTATTTCCAAGATTCCTTCCTGTTTCAAAATTCCTTGCCTTTACTTATTGCTTATTTTTTAACAGTCTGTCTAATAACTCAAAACAAACCATTGTTTTCTATTTTTTAATTAAATATGTTGCCTCCTAAAATTCACTGTCAAACCTCCCACAAGATCGTCTCTGCTTTGGGCAGATCTTGCTCGATGTAAATAGTTCAACATATATCATTGCACTTTATTAATGACGTAGCCACACAATATGCATTTTAAATATAAACTGCTCCAAGTTCACTTTTGGAAGTAGCTGAGGTATAAGTACACGAACATCTATCTGTTTATCCATCCATTCGTTTAGGATGTGTACTGGTGCACTATGTGAAAGGCATGCACTCTTGAGCTAATGCTAGTTCCGCTGGAACTTACTGGCAGCCTCCTGCATCTTTTTCTTCCATTTCTAGCCCATGTTTCACTTTTCTTTCCTCTCTTGACCCAGCCCTTTCCACTTCCATCTCATTATATTTAATACACACTTATTGAATCATATGTTGTACCTGGCACTATTTGGGGGCCAGAGACACAAAGGTAAGTACTTCCAGGCCCTTTCCCAGCCAATTCCCCCTTACCCTCTCCTTCTTCCACCTTCTATCTTTTCCATATCTCATTTTTCCCTGCTGAGCTGAATTTTGCCATCAGAGTTTTGTCCAGGGTGAGCCAGACAGTACCTGAGCCACACTATGGACTCATACTCCTTTATTTCCTCTTGGCTGCAGTGACAAACTACCATGTTGGGCCAGGCCTTGAGCTATGTGTTTATTATGTGGTGTCAGTTGTTTAAATTCACATCTCCTCTGATGGTGAGTTTTCTGCGTTGGAGGGTGTGAATAGAGTTTGTTTCTTGTCACTACTATTAATATGACTACAACAACTACTATTACCAATAGCTTCCCTTTACTGTGTAATGGGCATTTTACACACATTGATTACCTCATTTATTCCAATAATATTATTGCCTATAAAGAAAATATGTTTTCTTCAAAGGAGCAAATTAGCAGCTGTCCATCCCACTGGGTCTCTTAGCATTTGGCGGCATTTAGTTTTGTTTGCAGTGATATTAACTAGCTAGTGATACATTTGGGGGAATTGTTTATCAGGCAGTTGTAAACTAGGTAAAATTATGAACATTTCAATCTCATTGCCTCAAGAATATGTGGTTTATTCTGAGGAAGGTCATATTTCCTTAGGTTGTAAATTTGAGTGAATTTTACAGCTGTCAGTTCCCTGAAAATAGTTTGCATATGATATAGAATACATCCTTACGTCCTCCCTTTTCTAAAGTAGTCAGCAACATCACATACATATGGAAGGCCTCTTGCTAAAATACAAAATTTATTTTTTGAATAAATAAAAATGGAAATGTTACCAGGGAGATTACTGGTCAAATTTGAAAATTAATCATTGTATTCTGGTTACTTTTATCATTTGGCTTCTGTCTTCTTCCTTTATCGCTGTGGTCAGTGAAACATTTCAAAAGTTACAATAGTGTAGCTATTTGACCACATTTCTTGCAGTTAGTTTCTCTTCATTGTGAGTATTCTAATTTTTCCTAGTCAATCCAATCTTGTAATTTGTACATGATTCATGTGTATTTTGGTATTAATTAAAACTAAGAAAGCATAGCTCCAAAATGAAATGGATTTTTATGAAATTTTAATATGCAGGGTTTAATGTAGTATACTCTGTGATACATTTGACATACAGAAGCAGTGATTAGGGTGGGGGCTGGGAGGTGTGAGAAAGAATAGGAAACACATTGGTCACATTAGGCAAGGCAAGATGCTAGGGGAAACTGGCAATGTTCCTTATATCAGTGAATGCCTTTCTATTGCCTTCCTATGGTGTGCCACGAAATCTTAGGTCAGTTGAGAACATCTCAGTTTTTCTCTACTCTTCCAGACAGTTCTATAAAATTAGGCAGTTTAGGGATTTGATAATGGGACATGCTTACTGAAGATGGGGATCAGTGACAGCCTGTTTATGTATATCTGTCTTATTACTTTGATGTTCTTACAACCCAAAATAGACATCGTTATCATTTTTTTCCCTGTAGCATATGACAATAATTTCACCTAGAGGCCCGATTTAGTCCTTTCTCTCAAATCTGTTGTTCAACATGTAGTTTTTGTGATCAAAACATCAGGGTGGAGGGAATGACAAGGAAAGACAGAAAATGAGAAGTAAAATTGGGGGTAGGACTACAGATCAGCAGAAGCAATCAAGAAAAACTCACAGCAGGAAAGTGATAGGGGGCTAATAAAAAATGTTTGCTTCTAGGTCTCTACAAGGTTTGATTTTCTTAGAGTAAAAGAAAACCCTCAATCTCCCCTTCACACACACACCCCAATCGAAAAAGGAAATACTTATGAAGGAACATATATCAAGTAGAATTTCCAGACTTGAAAGGCATGTTTTTAGTTAGAGGATTCTTTTTCAAGTCTATTGGTTATACTAACCAATATCACTTATACCTGTATTAGTAAAACTGCATTTTTGGAATGCCTTAACTTTATTCCAGAACCCTTCTGGTTCCATCCATTTCATGTGCTCCTTTGCATATAGAGAGATTCAGTTGACTCAATAAATAAATAATGAAATTATTTTAAAGTATGCACCTGGGAATATTTTCTTTTAAAATTATAAAAGTAACGTGTGTGTTTAAAATTGAAATAGTACAGGAGCGTATCCAATGAAAACACAAGTTTCCCTCCTTGAATCCTTCCTTTTAATCCACAATCCTTCAGTAGTAACTGCTTAGTGATTTCTTGGGTATGCTTCCAGAAAAATTTCATGCAAATAAAAAGATACTTTTTGTTTATTTCATTTATTCATGCCATTGTTCCCACTCTCTTTTTTTCACTCAATTATTTTAAACAAATCCCAGACATCATATCTGTTTGCTTGCAAATACTTCCATGTATATATCTCCAACAGATAAGGACTTTAAAAACTAACCACAGTTCCACTATCACATCTAACAGGAACAATAATTGATATTATGGAACACCCAGGCTATAATCAGTATTTCTTCAATTATCTCAAAATATGTCTTTTTACAGTTGTTTTGTTTAAACAGAATCCAAACAAGCTTCATACCTTGCATTTGTTTTATATATCTTTTAAGTCTCTTTTTATCCATAACTCCTTCCCTTTTAAAAATGCCATTTATGTATTGAAGGAACTGGGTCATTTGTCCTGAGGAATTCCCACATTCTAGATTTGGCTGATTCCATCTCCTTGGTATGTTTAACACTTTTTTATCACCTGTATTACCAATGTAGCTTGATTAAATTTTTATAAGAATGTTTCATAGATGGTATATCAGAAAGCACACGTTATCTGTCCCATTTTTGGTGATATTAAGATAAATCAATGGTTTTAGGTGTTGCCAAATTGATCCATCCTTTATAAAGCTCCCTATCAACCTTTTGCCTAATGGTTTTAGCAGCAATTGATTCCCATTTTTTAGAAAAAATAGAATCACACTAGACATATGGTTTTGTATCTTGCATTACCCACTAACTCTAATATCTTGGACATGTTTTCATCTATTGATCTAGCTCATTTTAAAAAATGGCTTCATATATTTTATTTTATGAATGTATGTCAATTTATTTAGGTGGTATGGGAATATTTCTGATTCCTCATGATTAAGAAAGGATTAAGTGATGCTACTTGTTTCTATTCCCTGTGTCCCTAAATTGCAGAGGTTAGTGTGGCACTGAGCAATATAAGTTGGTAGGCCAGAAGCAATACAATGTCAGAACGGAGACCCTTCCCTTTGGGGATAATGGAGAAGAGAGTGATCTTAGCTTCACTTGGAGGAGGAGGTTGTTGGTTTGTTTAATTTATTGAAAAATTGGAGCATTTGTGGAGCTCTTCCCAAAGTGGGCAGTAAAGCCCAGTCGCCATGCAGAGGAAGGCAGCACATACCGTTAGTGGCTAACAGAGGGACAAAAATAAGAGGGTAAAAACCCTGACCTTAAGAGTCCTTGATGGCTAAATTGGCAGCAGCATCTGCTCAAGCCACCGCTCAACAAGTCAGCAGTAGAGATTCGAAAATTTGCCTCCCTTGGAGTTTAGTTGATGATGTTTATGATAGCTGTTTCATTTTCAGTGTGGGGCAGTGCGTTATTCTCTGTCGCATTTGATTTGTCTTTATTTCTCACCGTTTTCGATGTGCAGGAATTCAGACACGGACTGAATGGCAGTTCCCATGAGGAAACCAAGCTCCTGGTTTTAGGTTTCTCTGACTGTGTACGGTGCCTCTGGGGCCCTGAGTTAGGACCGCCAGGCGAAGCCCCTTTGCAGATGTCCTCCTAAGCATGGGCTGGCCTTTGGAAGTACGATTTTCACAGGGCTGGATGATCAGATCTTAGAAAATGGAGCCCAGATAGAAGTAACTAGATGTATGTAGGTTTCTACCTTAAGAAAAGTGGTCACAAAACTTCCTCATGGATAAAACCTTGGAATTGCCAAGACAAAAACCCAAATCATCTTTAGTGCTTTTTATATAGCAATGCATGTGAATTAGTGCCGGATGCAACATACCTTTTTGTTTTTCCTAATGTTCCTTTCTTTCTCTTTCTTCCAAGCCTCAGAAGAGGAAAGCGGAAAGCCTTTCCAGTGTCCAATATGCGGTTTGGTTATAAAAAGGAAGAGTTACTGGAAGCGGCATATGGTGATTCACACAGGTTTAAAAAGTCATCAGTGTCCGCTCTGCCCATTCCGGTGTGCTCGCAAGGACAATCTCAAATCCCACATGAAGGTAAGCCACCTGCGGGCCGGCCCCACGGAGGGGCGGGCACAGCCTGGGCGCCTGCGCGGTGCGGGGCGCGAGCCTTCTCGGCCTCGCGAGAGCGCTCCTGGCGGAGCATGCGCACAGCCGCGTTCACGGTTGAAGGTTTGAGCTCCCCGCGGAGGATGGACGCAGGCGAGGGTGTTCCTTTGAAGCTGTTAATGTCCACTTTTCCACCAAGAACTGAAAGGTAGAGAGAATCTGTTGTATCCAAACAGTATGTGTAGTGGAGAGCTGTGCTTTCTTAAAGGGGAGCAACAGCGTGACCCGACCTGGGTGGGGACGCATTTCGGGGAGTGGGAGGCCCTGGGAGGCAGGGTCGGGGAAGAGCGAGAAGCCGGGAAAGCCAAGTCCGGGGAGCACTGCTAGACTGAGCACCAAAGAACGGGCTCTGGAACCTGCTCCCCTTCCTGGAGAGACTGTCGTCAGCTGTTGATGCTTTACTCTCCAGCTTGCAAACCCAGAGGAACACACCTAGAGACACTGTAGAGGACAGGTGTGAGGTTGTTGAAAGGCACCTGGGCTTTAACTGAGCACCATGGGAGGCTTGGGGACCATGTCCGACAAGACTGAGAGGAGTCCTTGAGGCTGGCAGTGTTTGAGCTATCACCGTTTCTAGTATTACATTTACCAGATATCCAAGGACATCATTTTCAATGTCCTATTGAAAACAATTGGGCAGCCTGAGCCTATGATAAGCATGTGAAGAGCTGACTGGAATCTATTATGTGTCACTCTTACGTGAGATGGGGGGGAAACTTGGTTATATGGAAATCTTTTTTGTAGTCCCTGTTAATACTAAGGATTTTGTCACAAATTCAAGGAGGAAACTCATGAGAAGAGCATGTGCTTTTGAATTTGATAGACCTGAGTCTAAATCTTATGCAACTTATTAGCTAAGTGTCCTTCGAGCAAGTTAAACTTTAGACGCTCATTTTCTTATCTGTTAAATGGGAATGGTAATGTTTCTCGGGAAAAGTTGTCATTAGTATTTAAGGAGATAATGTTAGCAAAATGTCTGACACAGAAATGTTCAATGGGTATTTTAATAACTATCATTAGACATCTTAATAGCAATCATATCTTCACTGATACTTTCAGTTTGGTTTGGCTCTTGACATTGTTTATACAGTGTTTACTGTATAATGTACTTTTACATTGTTTATATAGTGTGTACTTTCCTACCATAAGAAGTATAATGTATGTACATAATTAAGATATTTACTTACTTGGAAATCTTGTGGTGTAATTCTTCTGAATAGATAGTAATCACTGTTCAGAATTGTAACTCTAAAAAGTGTGAGCAGACAGAACCTCTACTGACTTTAGGAAATAGCTTAGAAGATTAAAAAATTTAAATCCAGGCCGGTGCGGTGGCTCACGCCTGTAATCCTAGCACTGGGAGGCTGAGGCGGGCGGATCGCTCAAGGTCAGGAGTTCGAAACCAGCCTGAGCAAGAGCGAGACCCCCGTCTCTACTAAAAATAGAAAGAAATTAATTGGCTAACTAAAAATACATAGAAAAAATTAGCCAGGCATGGCAGCGCGTGCCTGTAGTCCCAGCTACTTGGGAGGCCGAGGCAGAAGGATCTCCTGAGCCCAGGAGTTTGAGATTGCTGTGAGCTAGGCTGACGCCATGGCACTCACTCTAGCCCAGGCAACAGAGCGAGACTCT
>CAUYRT010054067.1:0-35753 GCA_963574885.1 Lepilemur ruficaudatus
TAGACTTGGGTAATTAAATAAAGCTTTTTATTCCTAAGTTAATAATAATGAAGAGACTTAAGACTGAGAAATATCTTCATTTAAAAAAAAGAATCAGTGTATAATAATGGAAAGGCCATCAGCAAAAAGTTTAGGAACAACAGTTTAAGTTCTGCTTTTACTATTCATCTCCTTTTTGACCTTAGACTTCAGTTTACTCATCTGTAAAATAATTAGTTTGAAATAGATATAGGTGATTTTTTTTTATTTCAGCATATTATGGGTGTACAAATGTTTAGGTTATGTATGTTACCCTTGCCCCTCCCAACCCAAGTCAGAGTTTCAAGTGTGTCCATCCCCCAGATGGTGCACATCGCACTCATTATGTATGTATATACCCATCCCCTCCTCCCCCTCCCATCTGTCCGACACCAGATAAATGTTATTCCTATATGTGTACTTAAGTGTTGATTAGTGAAACCAATTGGCTGGTGAGTACATGTGCTGCTTATTTTTTCATTCTTGGGATACTTCACTTTGTAGAATGGGTTCCAGCTCTATCCAGGAAAATACAAGAGGTGCTATATCACCATTGTTTCTTATAGCAACCCTAGTGCCCATCAATACATGAGTGGATTAATAAAATATGGTATATGTATACCATGGAGTACTATTCAGCTATAAGAAATAGGTGATTTCTTAGCCTACTTCTATTAATACTTGTAAAACCTCAAGATTATTTTATTTGAATTATAAAAACTCATAAGAAAAAATTGAAGCTCTTAGTACTTGGATACACTATTAATTTATAAATGGTTACAGAGGAATCATTTATATTATGCACCAAATGGGATAATAACAATAGCAATGACAGTTAAATGTGCCTTGCAAAATAGAGAAGGCAGTGAGATCAAATTGGACTTTAGATTTCAACACCTTGCCTTTGGCCACAGTGATTCATTGCACATACTTTCTATGGGCAGTGGCAGAGACATATGTCACAGGGGAAAAAATGGCCCCTTTCAGGGCCATTTTTGTTAAGGGTCTTTGCATCCATCAGAGATGAGCTGTTGAATGAATAGGTATTTACCATGATTAAGACTTCAAATTGTAAATCTGAAGTTCTTATGATGAATATATCAGTGCATAAAATTCTGACCAAGGCCCTTGGGTGACCACAGTTTCATAATTTGACATGTTTTATCTGGAGAAGTCCAAAGTTTGCAGGACTGTAAGAACAACCTAAACCTAATCACTCCAAATGCCCTCCCACTGAGCAATCTTATTAGAATAACAGCACAGGAGCTCTCAATACTCCAAAAAAGGCTTTACTGTCTTTGTAGCCCATAATGTATAGTCCAAAAAAAAAAACCTTTAATGTTCAGTTTTACTAACACCAGTGAGTGAGAAAAGGGTAACCTGATTACCTGTGAAATAATTGATCCACAGACTACAGACTGTAAACTGAAATCTGGGATCATTTCTCAGCCTAGAGAGAATTCCCAAACTTCCCTAAAAGAATTTTTCATTTTATTATTCTTCAGATTTTTCCCTTAAGAAAATCACTAAGTGTCAACCATGGTTGACATGGTGCTTTTTCATATTCTTCCAAAATCTCCTCATAAAATTTGGAAACAAAGAATGGAAGCCTATCATATTTCCCCTGGAACATCTAAAGCTAAAGATATTATTGAAATTTCTAATATTTTATATTATATTTGTTAAAAAGAGTTACTGTGAATCCCTCAAACATCTCTAGTATATGCGGTTTCTAATGAAGGGGTTTCCAAACATTTCCTTATCCTATTTTTCCTTCCGTGAGCATACTTGCCCAAACTCTCTTCCCAGGTAAGCAGAGTCCCTAAGCATCTAAACCAGGCTTAGCTTCCAGCAGTGATGGCTGGTATTTGTGTGGGCTAATGCTGACCTCAGAATATAAAGAGGGAAAACGTTAAAAAAAATCTGAAAATAAAACCAGAATTGGAAATGACATTGAAATAAATTATTATTCCTAGTTTTTGGTGAACATATAATCATGAAAATTCACTATGAGATCAACCAGTATGCGTGAGTTCTGAATGCTGAGTAAAAGGCAGGGCCTGAAATTTAAAAAAAAAAAAAAAAAAGACATGGTTAGGGAGATTTTGGTCAAAAGATACATTTCAGTTAAATAGAAAAATAAGTTCAAAAGATCTATTCTATAACATGGTGACTATAGCAAGGTATTGTGTTCTTGAAAATCACCAAGAGAGTAGATTTTAAGTATTCTCCACATACACACAAAATGTATGTGAGGGAATACATATGTTAACTAGCTCAATGTAGGCAGTCCACAAGAACATGTATTTCAAAACATCAAGCATATCTCTCACTTTAAATCAAAGGCCAGAAATGATTAAGCTTAGTGAGGAAGGCATATCAAAAGCAGAGATAAGCCAAAAGCTAGGCGTCTTGTGCCAAATGGCTAGTTATAAAAGCAAAAGAAAAATTCTTTAAGGAAATTAGCAGTGCCACTCCAGGGAACATATGAATGAAGCAAAACAACCTTATTGGTGATATGAAGAAAGTTTTAGTAGTCTAGGTAAAAGATAAAATCAGCCACATTTCCTTAAGCCAAACCCTAATTCAGAGCAAGACCCTAACTCTCTTTAATTCTACAAAGGCTGAGAAAGGTGAGGAAGCCCCAAAAGAAAAGTTTTGAAGCTAGCAGAGGCTGGATCCTAAGGAGCAAGGTAGAAGTTGTCTTCATAACATAAAATTACAAGGTGAAGCAGAAAGTGCTAATGTAGAAGCTGCAGAAAGTTATCTAGAAGATCTAGCAAAGATCATTGAAAAAGACAGCTTCAGTGATCATCCTTAGCTGGGTGGTGCTGCAGCTGCATCAGCCTGAGGGCAGGGCACAGCTCAGCTTTAAATTCCCAAACTGGCACTTTGGGCCTATGGCCAGAGGTGGGGGGCCACTTCCCGGCAAACAACATAGGCAAGATGTTGGGGAAAATGCTACTCATATACTGCTCTCACAGCAACCCATAGCAGGGCAGTGGGAATTGTCCTAATAGTAGGTAGGAGAGCTTGGGCTGCCCTGGCCCTCCTCAGCTGCGTTGGGTTGCAGCTGTGTCAGTCTGAAGTCAGCCCAAGAGTGGGGTGCTTCCTGGCTTCAGATTCCCAAGATGGTACCTTGGGACCAGAGAGAGTGGACTCTTTCTCAGGTAGGCTACAGTGGTAGGAAACTATGGGGAGTGCGGTTTGCTTGAGACTGTCCCACAGCAGCTGGCTGCACCATGGTGGGCACCATTCCAGATGTATTCTGAGAAGCCTGTTTTCCCTGCCCCTCTCCAGCCAGTTGGGGGCTGCTGCCATGTCAGCCCAAATTCAGCCCAAGGGTGATGTGCAGCCCAGTGTCCATCTCTCAAATTGTCACCTTGGACCTGTGACCATAAGGGCTCGGGCCCCATGCAGCTGGGCAGTATGGGTGAGAAACTGGAAAATATTGTCTGCTTATGTCTCAATCTCAACAGCAGCCCACAGTAGGGCAGTGGAGACATTCCCAGGGATACATGGGAGCACTTGGGCTCCTCTGTCCCTCCTTGAAGCTGCAGGTGAGCCCACAGTTCTCAGGTATCTAGACTTTCAGAATGACACCTGGCTAATGCTGCTCTAGGTTTGGATGCCAGTGGGATTCTGCATAGGTTCCCTTTCTGGAGCAATATTTCTGTGCAATCTCCAAGCAGCTCCCTTTGTTAGGCCTAAGACTTGTGTGGGTCAGGGGTTTCTCTTGTAGTCAAGATCGTAAAAGCTCATCTCAGAGGGTAAGTCCTACGGGATTCTCTCTTACTCTCTCCCTGTATCCAGGAGCTTCTCCCAGCTGTTAGCCTGTTCCTGGCTGGGCAAGTTGCCCTGAACCCTCTCCTTTACCATTTTTGGCGCTTCTTCTCATCTCCTTGGTGAATCCTAGCATTCTCTCCTAGATGATATGCTTGAAATGTGAGAATCTGCTTACTATTCTGGCTCCTGTCCATGGAGGAGGCACATACTGCCTGTGTCTAGTCAGCCATCTTGATCCTATCTGATGACTTTAAATTGAAACCAATGCTCATTTACCATTCTGAAAATCCTAGAGCCCTTAAGAATTTTGTTAAATCTACTTTGCTTGTCTTCTATAAATGGAATAACAAAGCCTATATGACAGCGTATGTATTTATAGCATGGTTTACTGAATATTTTAAGCCCACTATTAAGACCTACTGCTCAAAAAAAGAGTCCTTTCAAAATATTACTTCTCGTTGCTGATGCTCCTGGTCACCGAAGGGCACTGATGGAGATGTACAAGGAGATTAATGTTATTTTCATGCCTGCTAACACAACATCCACTCTGCAGCCCATAGATCAAGGAGTAATTTTGACTTTTAAATCTTATTATTTAAGAAATACATTTTGTAATGCTATAGCCACCATTCATAGTAATTCCTCTGATGGATTTGGGCAAAATAAATTGAAAATTTGGAAAGAATTAACCATTCTAGACATCATAAAAACATTCGTGATTCATGGAAGTAGGCAAAATACAATATTAACAGGAATGTGGATGAAGTTGATTTCAATCCTCATGGATAAATTTGAGGAATTCAAAATATCAGTGGAAGAAGTACCCACAAATGTAGTTGAAATAGCAAGAGAGCTATAATTAGAAGTGGGGCTTGAAGATGTGACGAAATTTCTGCAATCTCATGGTCAAACTTGAATGGTTGAGGAAAAATGGATGAGTAAATTAAGTCGTTTCTTGATATAGAATGTACTGTTGATGAAGATGCTGTGAACATTTTTGAAATGACAACAAAGGATTTAGAATGTTACGTAACCTGAGTTGATTAAGCAGCAGCAGAGTTTGAGAGGGTTGTCTCTAATTTGCAAGAAATTCTACTGCAGATAAAATGCTATCAAATAGCATTGCATGCTACAGAGATATCTTTTGAGAAAGCAAGAGTCAATTGATGCAGCAAACTCCATTGTTGTCTCATTGTAAGAAATACCACAGCCACCGCAAAAACTTCAGCAGCCGTCACTCTGATCCATCAGCAGCCATTGGCATCGAGGCAAGACCCTCCAACAGCAAAAAGATTATGATTCACTGAAGGCTCAGATGACGTTTAGCATTTTTTAGCAATCAAGTACTTTTAATTAAGATATGCCCATTTTTTCAGAAATAATTCTATTGCACACTTAAGAGATTACAGTACAGTGTAAACATAAATTTTATATGCTCTGAGAAACCAAAAAACTCATGTGATTCACTTTATTGCACTATTCACTTTATTGTGGTGGTCTTTATTGGAACCTGAAACATTTCCAAGGTATGCCTGTATTGCATTATTGAAAATCACTAAGAGAGCAGATTTTAAGTGTTTTCACCACAAAAAAGTGGTAAGTATGTAAAGTTATGCATGTGTTAATTAACCCAATTTAGCCATTCCATAATATTTCATAATATTTTAAAACATCATGTCATACATAATAAATATATACTTTTTTTATAAACTAAAAAATAAATAATTTTTTTAAATCAAAGACATGGAGAACAGAGGAGGCTTTTCTTTTCTTTCCTTCCTTTCTTTTTTTAATAAAATTCCAACTTCTTCACCCATGAATAGAGAATGCACCATTAGGGACAGAACCATATTGGGTAATTTTCTAATTTGTCACTTGCTAGGAATTGACTATTAGCAGGGACTTTAACAGACTCAGAAGTCTTTTCTTTCCTATCATTTATATACTTTCACATCCTATAATTTGCCTGCTTCTGAGGACTGATGCCAAGATCTATGTGTGCCAGGCTACCCTGATAACTGGTTTCAAATTTGGAGTTAGTCCTCTCAAACTCTGCCTCTGCTATGCCTGGGAGCTCAATGCAGAGAAAGTGAATATACTTATTAATATTTTATTTGTAAACATCTCTCATGATAAGATTAAGGATGAACTAGAGAAATAAGTAGTAGATGTCAGTACAGTTATTTGGGTTCCTAACTGGTGGGATGGCCATATGCTAGGAATACTGTCTAGTGGGTCCATGCCAACTGTTCAAATATTTTATAGGTCCTACACTAAACTCTGCTGTCACTTTTATCAACATTTCAGATGGGGGCATAGTGACCTACTGAAGTTAGTGATGTACCAAGGCTGACCCAAGCAACTCACATGTTAAATGACAAAATTAAGATATATAAAAGAAAAGGAAAGGAAATGTTCATAGGCTGACATAAATGAATAGGGTAAGTGTAGTAGAAATAAATATGAATTTTGAATTTAAGTACAAAAACTGTTTTCAAAATTACCAAATTGAAATATATAATATAGAGCCAGCCCATATTTTAAAAAATGGATATTTCTGCTAATCATCAACTATAATACTTTGTGGCTCCCCCAAGAAAATATGTTATTTTCTGTGTTCCTTATATGACTTCAGTCCTCTGCCCAAAACTGTGTGCTAAGCAATGAATGCTTAAGACAAGAAAGTAATGATCCCAGCTGATTATATAAAGAATGAATAATTTATGAGTCAAGAGTTTTCCCTGTACAACTAAAGATATCCTTGGTGACATCAAAGCATTTAAAAATCAGAGAAAGGAAATACATGCATTTTCTGTGCATTTTGAGAGAGAAAAGTACATCTGAGTCAATTAAGACCTTTTGTTATTAACTCTATTTGGTATCTAATAAACCGAATGATGTACATACCAATGGACTTCCTGAGTGCTCCGTGGTGCCGTTGAGCCACAGCAGTGTGTAAAATGAACTGTGCAACTCTTTCTCTTGTTTTTGATAGTTTTCTCCTTGCCCCTTCCCCTCCCTATAAAATCCTAAAATTGTAAAAAAAGATATATATATATATATTTACAGTTAAGAATACAAATAAAGAAAAGATCCCAGTTGTTTTTCCCCTCCTATTCAAACTCTTTGAAGACTCCAAAGAGATGAAACAAAAACAAAAAAGAAGCAGAGGAGACCTAGTATCTGTTTCCCTACTTACAAACAGGAACAATAGTGCTAAACCTCACAAAGGAACAGTGAGGAGCCAGATTAGGTCTGTGTGGCTAAGGGTGAACCTGATTACTCCCCACCTTGCCATAATTTAGCATGAGTTGTAATATACGAGTGATTCACAGAAAACAAAACTGGGAAAACATATCTTCCTAATTATAGAAGGGTCCATAGCACCGTAAATTATTAAATCCACATTTTAAAATTTGAGTTTCTTGTGATTGTAATTATAAAATTTTGGAGATACTTTGATATGCATGATGTCATTTCACTCTCTCTTCTGCTACATTCCTAATTTTTAACTGTAACAGAAAAGGTTTTATATCTGTCATCCTAAAAATTCAAAAGAAAGGATCTAAGAATTACTTGTACCCTCCAGGTGTGGGGAATGTGCAGCCTCAAGGCCACATGTGACCCTCCAGATCCCCAAGTGTGGCCCTCCAACCAAATCCAACCTTCACAGAACAAATCCTTTTAATAAAGGATTTTTTATTTTAAAAAATTATTCTGTAAAATTTGGATCCAGTCAAAAGGTCATATTCCAGGATCCAGAAGGCCACACGTGGTCCCAAGGCCACAGGTTCCTCAGTTGCTATTGCCGCTGTCTACACTCTTCCACCAAAATTCTTGAAAGAACAATGTATATTCAGCATATAATCACATATATTTTCATTATGGTCAACTTCCTTCTTGCTATTCTTTTGGTTCTCTTCAAACTCCACACTCTCCTCCATTAAAAACTGTTTGCTCCAGCCACAAATAAACTCTTCAGAGGTATATCCAAAAATATTTTTAGTAGTGCTCATTTTAGAAAACTTCTCAGCACCAATGAATAATGTTGATGACTCTTACCTACTTCTCACCTTCAGCTTTTTAAAACTATTGTTTTAACTGCCATATAACAGTATTTTCCTTATTCTTCTTTTATCTAATGGTTTCATCAGCTCATTCAATATTGAAGATATACCAGAAATTGTCTAGGCCCCTGCCACAAAGGAGTTCGCAATCAGATAGTAAGCACACTCTGCCTGCCTTGCCATAAATAATAGTGTTGTCTGGAGTCTGCCCCCAACCTCCTTGTATTTCTCTGTAGTGTCTCTATCTGTAATCTGAGCTACTGCAATGGCTTTAACATCCCTTTTAACAGAGTCCTTTTCCCACACGTGTGTAGCTTGCACTCAGCTATCTTCACCAGCATTCTTGCATGGACCTAAAACGTATCAGATCTGCACATCTTCCTGTGTTTCCTAATCATGTTCTGGAATGAGCAGTATTAGAGACATCCTTAAAAAGAAAATATTAAGCAGAGATGCATCATTTCTTTGCTCAGCAGACTAACAACAGAGACATTCCTGAAAGGTGAAACTCATTTCCCTTGTCTCCACCTGGGAAGCAGCATGTTTATTCTCTTGTTAAGAGTTGTAGTCATTTTGGCTAGTGAGCATCAAGTCACACGTAAAAGTGGCAAACCTAACCCATTTGATCCAGTCTGTTCTCAGCCATTAGGCTGAACTAAAGTAATATGTGACCATAATAAACATCAGAATAAATGGAAATTGATGTCAAGAAGACATCCAATCAGTAACAAGCTGTATGACTGTGAAATCTGATATTAAGCTATTATTAGCCAGAGAGCTATGTTCAAATCTCTATAAAATCGGAATAAAGGAAATCATGAGTTACATGATACTTCTTTCTTATAGACAGTTAAATTTGGTGAAATGAAAGAAATTTTGAAATTGATAGCTAAAAATCTAATATTGAATCTTTATTAAGTTACTTCTTTGGAAACAAAAAAGAAAGAATATTGCTTATTAAGATTTTATTTTCTCATGTTACCAAATAAATTGCTATATAGGACTTTGTGATGTAAAAACTAAGAACACTGTAAGAGTTCTTTACTTTTGAAACATTGAAAATTAGGTTCTTGGAGCTGGAATTACCAAACAAGTACTCATTCTAGAAGCATGGTAGAGAATATATTTGCATCTGCAAAAACAACAATCTTAGAGCTTTTTAGTCTCAGAGCCCCTTCACGCTTTTAAAAATTACTGAGAACCCCAAAAAGCTTTGTTTATGTATATTGTGTATATACCTATATTAGAAATTAACACTGAGGAAATTTTAAAACATTGTTTATTCATTTATTTAAAATAATAACAAAACTATATGTTAATAAAGTAATGTATTTATGAAAATATACTTTTTGAAACAAAAAATAGTGAAAGAGTGGCATTGTTTTATATTTTTACAAATCTTTTTAATTTCTGGTTTTATAGAAGACAGCTGGATCCTTATATTTGCTTTTGCATTTAATCTACTGCAGTATCGCATGCCATAGAGTCTCTAGAAACTCGTGAGAGAAGAGAGAAAGGCAAATGTTTCAGTATTACTATAAAAATAGTTTTGACTTCATAAAACTCATTAAAGTTTCTTAGGGACCTCAGCGAACTCTGGACCACACTTCGAGAACTGCTGGTATAGAAAGTAATAACTCTGCCTGTGTTGTCAACTATGAGGACTTATTTTTTAAAATTCTTAAACCATTTTTAAAACCATATTTAAATGTTAGAACACTATATATACAGCAAACACTGTAAAAAAATGTTAACAGTTTTCATATTTTCTTCAGATTCTTCCCTATCTTCTTATAAAGAAAAAATAATAATTCTCTACTCCAAATTTACTACATTTTGTCCTTTTTCAGATACAAAACTCTGAGGACTTCTTTTAAAATTTCAAATTTTCTTAGACTCCTACAGTCTAAGAAACTCCTCATAGTTGTTGCAAGTTAAATATTTAGTGAGAAACACACAGCAAAGGGTGTTATGAATTATATAACACTTTCAAAAATGGATTTTATTAATCATAATATGATTTCTGTATCATTAAAAAACTATATATGAAAAACATATTAATTTGGTGCTTAAGCAATGCACCAAGCACAGATATATTTGTGGAAAGATTCACTAATTTCATAGCTCCCTAGGGTGCCATGTTCCTTGTGTTAGAAACAACTGAAGCAAATGATCTACAAGATACATGTCAGAACATACATACACACACACATATATTTGTAATCCCCAATATCAATTTTAATCCAAAAAATTAAAGCTGCTTCAGACATTATAAGGCAATTTAATGGGGATATAAATTATTTGGAAGAAGAGTCTGATAAAATTGTATCACGAATTCATAATTTTTGAACCATAAACTCAGTGATCTTTCCAACATTGGTGGCCTATTTCATATCTCAATAGAAAATGTACCCAAAATTCTCAAGAGAGAAACATTTTACTAAAATTTGTTGTTAATATAGAAAATTACCGAAACACAATAGAAAGATAGTGATAATATTATCATAGTTCACACCCCAACATAAAAAAAATAGATTCGTAAAGACCTGGTAAAAGTTGAATTCCTTTTTGTCAATTAGTAAAAGTCTAATATATCATAAGACTCTGCTTGTCATTCCCATTACCACATTATAGACCCAAATCTTTTCTCTGTTGTTGGCAAATACAACTTCCCAACACATTTTCTGGTTTTACATTAACTACTACAAAAGAAGGAATACAAAAAAGGCATAATAATATCTGTATAATTATAACCAAATATGGCCCAATCTCATGATTTCAGGTATGCAGATACAGGACTCAGAGACAAATTTTATTCAAAAATAAGAACGTTATATATGAATAACAATGCGCTAAGTGTTTTCTATTGTTTGAGTATTCGTGTCCCCTTCAAATTTATGTTGAAACTTAATCCTTAATGCAATGATTTTTATAGGTGAGGCTTTTAAGAGGCGATTAGATGGAGGCTTCATAGATGGGATTAGTGCTTTATAAGAGAGCTAGAGGGAACTAGCGAGGCTCTTTTTACCCTTCTGTCCCTCTGGCCATGTGAGGACATAGTGTTCATCTCTTTGGAGGGACAGCAACAAAGTGACATCTTGGAAGCAGACAGCAGCCTCACCAGACATTGGATCTTCTGGCATCTTGATCTTGAACTTCCCAGCATCCACAACTATGAGAATTAAATGTTTGTTTATTATAAATTTCCTAGTCCCAGTATTTTTGTTATAGTTGCATTAACAGACTAAAACATTGTTATTGGGAATACAAATGCTCCCTGCACTCAAAGGATTTAAAGTATAGTTAAGGATATGAGATAAACATAAACAATAATATAAGATAATTTATAATTTATACAAGATAATTTACACTATAAAATAACTTATCTTTAATAATACAAAATAGTTTATTGTTGATAAGATAATTTATAATATAAGAATAATTTATCAGAATATAAATTAGTTTACATTACATTAATAACTAAATTATAAAATAAATTAGATCACTGTGCCAAATGGTAACAAAGACTTCAGAAAGGGGTGGAGGGGACTTCCGGCACTCAGTGGGTGACTGCTTTCTGGATAGTTAGAGAAGATGAGAAAGGCACCTTCAGTAAATGGAATACTTGTGACGAACAAGGAGAAACTTCACAGAAGTCATGTCTCTTAATTGGATGCATTTGGTGGCAGACTGTGAGTGTGCAAAAGTAAATTACAGTAATGCAACTAGATTTTCAAATACTTGGAGACACAGGTCTCTTTACTCAGATGGCAAAGGTGATCCATAGCTCTTTCCTGTAAGATCCATACAGCTAAGCGTGCAGATCTACACGTTGCTTTAGTTTGTTGATTTGTAAAGTTCAGAAACAGCTCCTTCATTTATCCATTCAACAAATACTGAATGAGAAGTAACACGAATGTAAAATGATGTGGATAGAATAAAAAAACCAAACAGACTAAATCTCAGGTCTTAGTGTCATATCTGGTGAAGGAGATGGATAATAAATGGGCAATAAACCACTAAACAAGCAAATAAATAAACGTCAAATTGTAGTAAGTGTTCCAGGAAAAGAACAGAGAACTATGAGAGATAACAGTAAGATAAGAGGCAGCTATTTAATTTTTCATTAAACTTTTTATTTAAAAAAATTTAAATAAAGGAAAGTTACAAGAACATTGCCATAAATGCTCATATACCCTTCACCTATATTCTCTCATTGTTAGTATTTTGTCACATTGTTCTCCCTTCTTCTCTCCTCTCTTCTCCTTTTCTTTCCTCTCCTCCCCTCCCCTATGTGTGTGTATGTGTGTGTGTGTATAAACATATATAAAACTTAAATACTGTAGTTCTTTGCTATGGACTGAATTGTGCTCTCTCTCCAATTAATATGTTGAAGACTTTACCCTCAGTGTGTTGGTATTTAGAGATGGGGCCTTTGGGGAGATATTTAGATTTAGATGAAGTCATGAGGGTGGGGCCTTCATGATGGAATCAATGCCCTTATAAGAAGAGAAAGAAATACCAGAGCTCTGTCTCTGCCATATGAGAACTCAGTAAGAAGGTAGCCCTCTGCAATCCAGAAAGAAAGCTCTCACCAGAGTCTGACCATACTGGCATCCTGACCTCGGATTTCCAGCCTCCAGAACTAAATTTCTATTGCTTAAGCCACCCAGTACATGGTATTTTGTTATGGAAGCCTGAGCAGACAAATGTATTATTCTTATTAGTATTTATGCACCACTGAGAGTAAGTTCATAAACCACTGAGAGTAAGAGATCATAATCTTTCATCATTAAGTACTTCAGCATATATCCCCGAAGAAAAAAGGACATTCTCTTAATGGCACTATAATTTCAAAAGTCAGAAATTTTATCATTGATATATATTATAATCTATATACACATTTTGCTAATTGTCTCAATAACGCCTTTCATAGAAATTTCTTTTTTTCAACCCAGGATCATGCATTGCATTTAGTTGTATTGTACCTTTAGGATTTTTTAATCTTAAACTGTTCTGTAGTTTTCTTTGTCTTTTATGTCCTTGACGTTTTTGAACAGATAGCCTTCCATTTGAGTTTGTTTGTTTCCTAATGGTTAGATTTATATTGTGCATTTTAAATAAATGCTATATAGGTGATGTTGTGTCCTTCTCAGTGCATCACATCACAAGGCATCTAATAATAGCTTTTCCCATTTTTTGATGATGTTAACTTTGATCACTTGGTTAAAGTGATATTGCTCCAATTTTTTTTAACTGCAGTGATATTTTTTCCTTTTGTAATCACTAAATATTCTGTGAGAAGAACCACTGAGACTATGAAACTATCTTATTCCTAACCAACTCTCATCAAATGGTTTTAGCTCCCATTGATGATTACTGCCTGAATCAATTATTACCGTGATGATTTAAGAATAGTATTTTTCTAACTTTCCCATTCTTTCTGAATTTATTTGCTTACATCCTTGGAAAGAAGTTTGTTCTCCTTATTTATTTTGGAACATAAATTGTAGGGCTACTTTAGACTGAGTGAGCAGAAAAGGCTTATGCAAAAAGATGATAATTCCACTGTGAACTGAAGGATAAAAATAATCCAAGAAAGGGCATTCTGGGCTTATAAAACTGAAAGTGTGAATACTCTTTTCTGCCCAGAATTTTGCAACAGAGCTCTAATTAAACAGTCTACAAATTAAACACCTCAGAAAGAAGCTGTAGATATCAAAAAGCTTTATATAAATAATTAATTGAAAGCAAAACAATTTTTCTGCGTTCACAATCTGTGTTCATTTTGCCCAAGACAATCCCAACTGATGTCTATTTCCTTGGTGCCATAATTAGTAGAAGCTCCTTTTCACTCTCCAAAGTCCCAGTTTGGGTAATAAATACTATAATATTATTACCCTCCACCATAGACTCTCAGGAATAAACAAATTATAGTAAGTCTATTCAGGGAGGAGAAGAGCTGGCTGTGCCTTTAACACACGAGCCCATACAAAACCACATTCAAATGAGTGTCTTTCTTTTTCAGGTTCTGAAAATTGAATGGTCCCCTCCCTTTTAGTTGCTCATAGCATCATTTTATAACGCCTACAACAAAGAAGTGTGTCTTAATCTGACTGTTATTTCTGCTGTTACATATTATATTCATCTTATCTTGGGGGATAAATAGGACCACTGTACTATATGCAAGTTTCATTTATGTGTGTGAATGCTCTAGTAGACAGAAATCTGGCTATGGTTACTTCATAGCCATAAAAAAAAAAAAAGAAAAAGGGATGGAAGAAAATAGTCCAAAACTATCCAGTATAAAAGAATAGCCTACAAAACATGCTAAAACACTGTCCTTTAGAATGGCGTTCTCTGAGTTTTATGGCAATATAATGACAAAATATATTATTACACAGCTATATACCTGGGATGGGTTATTTTACAGTTCATGGCACAACTGTGATTTGATCTTTCCCTCTTGACATTCATTAGGGTCAGTATTAGGAATGGCTATAAAAACATGACACTATGAATGGCTTCTACATCTGTGAAATTATGATAAAAAGCATTTTATCTGTATTAAGACCATGACATCTCTCTCAGACATGAGAAAATTTTAGTGAGTTGGCATGCTTTCTTTTAATATCTGATGAGATTATTATAATTTAATATCACTTCTATTTTAATTTGACTACACAAAATTCAGAGAAAAGTTTGATTTTCAATTACAGAGGCTTTTCCAGGCTAGTGTTTTTGAGTATTACTCCCTTCCTTCCTCTATTTCACATCCTCTTTGTCTCTAGATATTGCTATATTTTCATTTGAATCCTTCCTACAAATAATCAAGTTGTGAATGATAAATAAAAAAGTAATTCTAATAACACCCTTTTGATGAACTAATTATAACTGAAATGGGAATAGGAGAGTTATGTTTAGATTGCTGTTATTAAATAAACAATATATAAATATTTAAAACTATTAGACATAATTATTAATATATGGGAAACCAAATAAACTTTGGATAATATCAAATAATTATCAGATTGAGAGTTAATATTTTGATTTGAAATTGGCAGGAAACATCACAGAAATTCAGTTTAATGAAATATATCATAGTACCTAGAAATATATATATATAAATGCATGATGCTTTGCAATCTAATGAAAACGTTAAAATGCATTGACTAACCAGAAATGAGCTTGAACTTTTTCAACCAAAAATGTTCTTGAATACTTTCACCATTACTTTCTCTAGTGCCACCAGGAGGAAAGAGTTGTTTTGTCTATTTAGGACACTTAAATTGTGCATAGAAACTTACTGACCTGTGGCCCAGAGGTTAGGAAGCAAAACAATTTCATGTAAATGAAGTGCTGATAAGGTAGCTACTGGGAACAAATTGCAAAGGGTAGAAGCCAATGCTGTTGGTAACCTTTTCATAATTGGATGAGAGCAAGTGGAGGAAGCCCCTCCCCAAGCATGACCCTTGACTTGAGTCACTTTTGCAAGGATCATGAGAGACAGAACCAAATCAGATAATTAAAGCAGGGGAAAAATCATGCAAAAAGCATTCTCATTTAGGACAATTAGTTCAAGTTAGTTATTCAAGGCTATGCAGATGAGCAAAGGAGAAGCAAAAGCAGTTGGTAGGGTTTGGGCTTCTCTACTCTGAGAACTTGAAGCCACCTCACTGCAATGAGCCTGCTCCTGAACCTTCAATCCCAGGAAGGGATTCATAGGGGAGAAGACTGTTTTCTCCTTGGATTGGGGAAGGAAAATGAAAGAGTTAGTTTAAGTAGAAACTATTAATATATGGAGTTTAGTCAAAATACTAAGATTTAGTCAGTATTTCTTTAAATCTTATTTCAGAGCAGGGACTCCCAAATGTTGTTAGTATGGGATAAAACCTGGGCATTGGGATTTTTAAAAGCTCCCCAGATGATTCTAAGATGTGGCAAAGTTTGGGAACCATCATTTTTGATTAGGATAAATACACTCACCTGCATTATTGCTGGAAATTAGCCCATCCTTTGAGTATCCTGCAGCTTTTTCTTTGGGATTTTAGGAGCCCATCCACAACTTTTACTGAGGGAGAAACCCTCAGTTCCCCCATCATGCTGCCACATTTATTAAGACTGTAAAGCTTTCTTTACCTAAGTTTAACTTTTGTCTTAGATTTCTTTCTTTCCTTCTTTACTTCCCTCCTTCCTTTCTTTCTTTCTCCGCTCCCCACTTTTTTTTTTTTTTTTTTTTTTTTTTTTTTATATTGAAAGTCAAACTTTTGCCCGGCTGGAGGGCAGTGGCATAATCATAGCTCACTGCAGCCTCCAACTCAACTTGTGGGCTCAAGCAATCCTCCCTCCTAAGCCTTCCAAGTATCTGGGACTTGCACAGGCGCTTTTGTCTTAGATTTCTTAAGTTCAGAAATATCAGCTAAAAGGAAAGCTTTGTTACTGTTTAATAATAAACTTGGGAGACATATATGAAAGACAAATCAATCCCACAACAATTAACAAAGACTCTGAAATATGGAAATATAGAAAAATGGACGTGTGAGGGAAGAATAACCCCGTATGTTCTTAGATGGAATGGGTCCCCCTGTAACAAGAAACAGAGTAACAAGAGAAAAACAAACAGAAGTTTATTAACATGCATATTTCATATGTACACAGGAGACACCCAGGGAATGAGTTCTCAAAGAGGTGGCTTAAAATTCTAGTTTGTACTGAATCTTCAAAAAAGAACAATAAATTTTTAGAGAAGTGACAAGAAAAAGGAAAAGAACTTTGAGTCTCTGAGGGCAGCAACTTGGGGGAAGGTAAATAATGGCAGATAAAGGCAAGTTAGTAAATCTTATAAATATAGATTCCTGACCAACTCCAGGCTGATAAGAGTCTAAAGTTGTCTTCAGTGGTTTACTTTTGTTCTCTCTAGTAGAAGAGGGTCAGGATACCTTTATGTCTTGTTTTTAGGCAATTAGAGGGAGGGCAGAGACCTTTTCTGTATCTGCTTCTTAATTATTTTCAGCTCAACAATTCTTTATATTTTGGGGCAGCATATTCTGGTCTCCCACAGAAGCATCATTTTAAAAATAGTTAAAATGAGTTTATATAATGTTATCTAGATTTAAAATGCATTATCTCCATGAACCCCAAATACAAATACTCTTAAATAAAGGAAATACCCTTAGGTTTGTAATCACATGTAAGCAATGAAGTACCACAGCCCAAATCAATATATTTCTAACTTTCCTGTCAAGAAAATTTTAAAAATATTGAATTAAGTAAAGTTGCACAGGTACTTTTTGTTTTGTTTTGTTTTTGTTTTTGTTTTACACTGAAGGCTTCTTAGAGTTACTGTGATGTTGTTAATTTTCCTCATTCTTAAGCAAGTAGAGTTTATAACAAACTCTCCAAATTAAATATGTGTAGCAAGAACAAAAACAAAATGTATTGTTACTGTACACTACTGAACTGTTTCATAATTGGAGTTATCATGTTCTTCAATGCAGTTCCCGTATTTCCTAAAAAATTTGCTTGGAGTTAATGGAATCCATCTCTTTGTCAACCAAGCATATCAAATATTATTGCAACATTGTGTCTATCTGGGGTCCACTCTCCTTGGCACATAATTTCCCCTGTGCCTAGACATCCTTTCATTCAAATCACCTGAGCTCTTACGGAAGCCTTAAGCATGGAACAACTCCCATTGTCTAAGCCTGTCAACATCACTACATACCCTGTGGCTTTCTTCTTATTGTGAAGATCAAGAATGTGCACAATGATCTCACTCAACTTCTCTCCATCTAATTTCTTTGGTTTTTCTCTGATCGGCTCCTTTCATCTTGTATCAGAAGTAACTCCTTCTTTCAAGGATAATGCCTTCACCACCGTTTTTGATTTCTTATGTCCTTTTCCTAGGTTTTGATACCGCCATTTTACATTTTTTTCTTTTTTAAATATTCAGTGCCTCCTTCTCTACGCACTCATCTTTATCTGCACCGTGATTTGTCCAGCCTGTCCTGAAACATTCCCTTTGCAAGCTTTCGTAACACTATTATGTAATTAGGTTCCCATTCCTTTCAGTGACAATTTTCTCACTCATTCCGCAGACACCACCAAGTTGTAATGTAAATTCTGTCCTTAATTCTCCTGTTCTTAATCATCATCTTAAAACCATCTTCTCAACGGGTTTTGTGACAAAAATAATCTGAGTTTCCTCACATCTCGGACTCTTCCTCCTCTACACAGAGTTGGTTCCATTTTCTTCATAAACAAAAACATTCTTAAGCTTTTATTTTCTCCTTTCTATCCACATCCCCTCTCATCTTATAGTATTCCATTAACTTCTAAGGAATTGACTATTATTTCTTTTTTAAATTTTTTATGGATATATAATAACTATACACATTTATAGGGTACATGTGATATTTTGATACAAACATACAATGTGAAATGATCAAATCTGGGCAATTGGGATATTCATCACCTCAAGCATTAATCATTATTTTATGTTAAAAACATTTCAAATCTACTCTTCTAGTTATTTTGAAATATACAGTAAATTATTGTTAATATGGTTGCCCTATTGTGCTACCAAACACTAGATCTTATCCCTTTTCTGCAACTGTATTTTACATCCATTAACCAACCCCTCTTCATCCACTCCTCCCCACTACTCTTCGAAGCCGCTGGTAATCACCATTATATTCACTAACTCCATGAAATCGAATTTTTAGCTCCCTCGTGAATGAAAACATATGATATTTTTCCTTGTATTCCTGGCTTATTTCCTCTGGTTTCATCCATGTTGTTGCAAATAACAGGATTTCATTCTTTTTTATGGTAGAATTAATATACCATTGAGTATATATACCGCATTTCCTTATTCATTCATTCATTGATGGACACTTATGTTGATTCTATATCTTGGCAATTGTGAATAGCACTGCAATAAACATGGGAGTGCAGATAATCCTTCAATATACTGATTTCCTTTCTTTTGGATATATACCCAGCAGTGGGATTGCTGAATGATATGGTAGTCCATATGATTATTAATTCTTTAAAAATAATTTCTAAATCTGAGTCTCTAATACTTTCCTACCAGTCTATGTGTTTTTCCAACTATTTTGTGTACTTCAGTTTTATGTCCTGCTGACATTGCAAATGTTACATCTTCTTTCTCTCTTCAAGCTAGCCTCATTTTCTGACTTCAATGTTTCTCATAATGACAAAATTGTCTACCTAAATCAGATGTGAAAAATTAAATTATCTTATTCTTTTCTCTTCTCTTTTAACCTCACTATTTCCAGTTGGTTATAAAGTCTTTAAAATTCTACCTGCATTATATATTTTCATATATACCCTCATTTCTCCTCTCATTGTTACCACTTTAGGCCCTTATTATGTCTTGCCATGAGCAGTGCAACTATCTAATGAATTTATTTTACCTATAGTCTATTCTATATGTTTTTTTCAGATTTATTTTTCTAAATGATATTTAGTTCTGTTACTCTCCTATTCAAAAACTTCCCTAGCTCCCATTTCCTGTGAGTAATAGGTAAAGAACATCTACACAGTGACTCTAAACTACCTAATCACATACAATTTTCACTTAATCTGAATTAATTGTTTTCAGAATGTATCTTATAGTTTCCTCCAATATGACTTAAAATGTACTATTTACCCTATCTGAAGTGCCTCCACTTTTTTCTCTGCAAGTAAGAATATTGTTTAAATTAAACTACCTTATCAAATAATTACATTCTAATGCATTCATTAAACTATTCTTGGATCTTTGGGAACTTATAGCCTATTCACTTTCCTGGAATTTACTCCATCCTCCCAATGTCTGTAACATATTATTTCTTACCTATGGGACTTACTCCATAAAGAATTTTATTATGATTATTTGTATGTGAGTCAGAGAATTATTCATCAAATTGCTTTTACAACACCTTTTAAACAGTAGATATCCAAACAATGCTTCCTAAATGATTAATTTAATAGATAATTTCTAAATAAATGATATCCCATCTTCATTTATTTTTTAGCAATGTGACAAAGCACTTTTGTGAGTTTAACTCTCAAGTATGTAGATATGTTCTTTTTAAATAACTAAAGATATTCATTTTTTTTGGCTTTCTAAATTTTTCTACGATGTGCTATGAATCTTGCTAAAACTTGTATTTACTAATGCAGATGTGTTAAATATAAAATTTTCTGGACAACAAACAAATGTAAATCTGACCTACACATTTCATTTGTCAATCTACAGTGTCCTTCAAGGTCTCATTAGAAATGTTACCTCCCTGATTTCTCAATGCTGCAAAATCATTTACTGATTGAGTTGTTAATAGGTCTAAGGACCGAAAAGAGAAAAGGAGGCAGTTATTAATAAGTCTTCTTATTTTTTAATATCAGGGTTTAGAGTGCATAGTGTTCCTTTAAATTCTCCTGTGCAGATCTTTTATTTTCTCGCAAGAAACACCTTTATGTGACTTATTAAGATGATTTAAAACATTAGCATTGAAATCAGTATCTCAAAGAGATTTGCACACCCATGTTCATTGCAGCATTATTCACATTAGTCAAGAGTTGGAAACAACCTAAATGTCCATCAACAGATGAATAAATAAAGAAAATGTGGCATATTCATACAATAGTGTGTAATTCATTCTTTGAAAAAAGGAAAAAGGAAATCCTGTCATATGATACAATATGAATGAACCTTGAGAAAATAAGCCAATCACAGAAGGATAAATATTGCATGATTCTACTTATATGAGGTATTTAAAATAGTCAAACTCATAAAAGCAGAAACTAGAAGGGTTGTTGCCAGGGGCTGGGGTTGGGGGAATTGGGGAAAGATCTACAGTGTAACAATGTACATATAATTAATACCATACTGTACACTTAAAATTAGTTAACAGGGTAGATCTCATGTTCTGTGTGTTTTACCACAATAAAAAGTAAATAAAAAGAAATTTTGACTACACTATTATTGCTTGAAGGAAAAGGATATTTTTCTGGTTTCCCTTGTTTTGAACTTGTTAAAACTCAAGAGGAGTACAGGAGTCATTGCCTCCTTGGCCCCAGGGTTGCTTGCATCAGGCAAGGTCAAGTTAGGAGTGCACGTCATAGAGAAAAATAAGTGCTGGAGGAAAATAGGGAGAGGTTACGTAGAGAGATGGAGGGAGGGGGGAAATGGAGAGAAATGAAGAGACTATTAGACAGTTTCCAAAAATGGAGTGTGACTTCAAGTATCCTTTAAGGCATTTGGTATAAAACTTTCACGATCACTGTATAATATTGCTGAACAACTGTCTACAAATGTTTTCATGCCCCACTTCTTGAAGAAAATGAAAGTCATGTTTGAGGAAATGCATTTTGGTCAAAATAGTGTTCTTAATAAAAATCAGTGGAATTTAAGATAGCTGGATAGTTGGACAACTTTAAATGTCAGGCCAGAGACTTTGATCAAATTTGGATTTTATAATTTTTTTTCTTAAGGCATCAATATGAACAGAACTGTTCTTTAGGAGAATTAATCTTACTGAATGTAATATTAGTTTAGAGGGAGAAAAGCTAAGGTTAGAGTAATGATCTGATTAAAACAATATTCAATTGTGCATTATTTCATTAATTTATTCAGCATATATTACTGAATACTTGTTATTTGCCTCGCATTGTGAAAGCTCTTTGCTCATTCAAAGAAATTATAAATTCAGAAGGATTTGGCCTAGGCTCATGGAAATAGAAAGGAGTATGACCAGAAATACTGTGGAAAGTAAAAAATATAATTTGGCTAGGTTTGAGAATGAGTTTGTAAAAATAGTTTTGTCATTAACCAAAACAAGAAGATTAGAAAAAAGATAGTTGAAGGAGAGATACATGCATAATATATAAGAAGTTGTCTAAATGTGTCCAATCATATTTTGGAACTGAATAATGACTCTAGAAAGAAAATATATATATATATATATATATATATACACACACACACACACATAAATGTATAAATGGATGAGAGATATATACACCGGAAGATTATAGATAAGTAGATAGATAGATAATTACACATTAACCAATTTTTAGTTTTTTATAACCAGAATGAGAGAGATACTATATGACAGATTATCTAGTTGCTGTAAAAACTTAGTAGCATGAAAAGGAAAAGAGGGCTATGTTTTGTTTTCTACATTACAAGAAATCATGAGTCATATCAACCAAATCTAGTGGGTAGAACTTCTACGGATCTTAATTCAAACAGCCAAATTTTAAAAATACTTTTTTTTAGAGACAATGGGGGAAAATGGATTGAGTATTATGTGATACTAAGGATTTACTATTAATTTTGTTGTGTTGGGAATGGTATTGCGGTAGTTTTTTAAATAGTTCCTGTTTTTTTTGTTGTTGTTAGACGGCTTCTTGCTATCTTGCCTGGGCTGGAGTGTACTAGCTATTTATTCATAGACATGATCATAGCATACTCCTGGGTAAAAGTGATCTTCCTACCTCAGCCTCCAAAATAGCTGGGACTACAGGCATGTGCCACTGCACCTGACTTTTAAATAATTCTTAACAAATAGAGATAAAATAATTCTTAACCAGTAGAGCAACATCGTGAAGTATTTGCAGGTGCAATTACATAAGGTCTGGGATTTGCTTTAAAATGTTCCTTTAAAAAAAAAAAAGGTGGAGTTGTGATAAATTAAACCTTTTTGGTTGAAGTTTGTTGTTGAAGTTAGGTGACGAGCACCAAGGGGTTCGCTTTACTTGTATTGTTAACTTTGTGTATGCTTTAAATGTCTTTAAATAAAATAAGTTTTTAAAAAATTAATGCACTGTAAAATAATGATTTCTAGATATAACCATGAAAATAATATTAATAGCAATAAATAATATTTTTATATCACTATTTAATTACAACATTCTCCTACAACTATTACCTTATTTACTTTTCATAGTATCTTCTAAGGCCAATAAAATTACTACCTTTATTCTACTCTAGGTTACAAAGACTACAAAACATGCCCATGACAGCAGCACTATTAAAAAATGGAGCTGAAACTCATATTTTAGTTTTCTCATGTCAAATTCAATAATTATTCTCCATACAGGCAACTGTAAGATTATATAAAGTTCAGAGGCCACTTCTGGATTCTGGCATAAATATTACAATAATGGACATTTGTTAATGTCTCTATATCTTTTTTTACTGCATATGAAATTAATTATTTCTTAAAGAAATGCTGTTTGATCTTTAAACATTAATCTCCTTTAAAGACCAAGAATCAGTGCATTTCTTTGTACTGCTTTTGGTCTACCTTATACTTTCATTTACTAAATAAGATCTTAAAAAGTTAATGGCTGAAAAGAATTACTAACTTTATAAAATAGTTTTCCCAATTTAGCAGTGCTCCTTAAACTTTAGAATTTATAAGAATCACTGGGAAAAACTGTAGAGTAGCTGTAGAGTGTATTAACCCCCTCACAAATAACAATTATGAACTCTTCCATCCCAAATTTAAAAGAACTACTATATTTGAACCCACTCGAGCAGGGCAAAAAGCAGGCAGAAACTTCACCCTTGAAAGAGGATAATTACACTGTCTGACATACATTTATTTGCTTTTCCCCTGAGTGAGGGCCTTCCTCAGTCTGTGCAACTAAAAAACTGAAAGACAAATAGAAATCTGCAGCCTTAAGTGTTTTGCAAATATATGCTTCCAAACTGTGAACTGCCTATGCATTTTATAATGGTGTCTTTTGATGCACAAAAGTTTTGAGATACTGAATGTATAGTATTTTTTCTTTTATGTTTGATGCTTAGATAGAACATAATAAATCTAGGTCAATTCCTGGGTTGTGAAGCTGTTTTGCTGTGTTTCCTTGTAGAACTATTATTGTATTAGCTTTTAAGTGTAGGTCTGTGATTCGTCACAAATTAATTTTTATATTTTGTATATGATGTGAGGTAGTGGTTGAGATTCATTTTCTCCATATGAATATCCAGTTTTTGAAAAGATTTTCATTCCTTACTAGTATAATACTGTTATTAAAATCAGTTGACTCTACATGTGTAGGACTACTTTTGGACTCTTTAACATACCACTGATCTATTTGCTTACCCTTAAGGAGTAACATACCAAGCATTGAAAACCGTTGATATACATAGACTAAATTTATTCTTGGACCAATCTAGATATTGAAAACTGTGTTTGGGGATCAGTTTTCTTTAGCACCTCAAATTTCCTCAACTGAAGTATGCTTTGGTATCATAACATTGGCCTTCATTCGGGAACAGTTATTTGAAATTTACTATGATAGTTATTATGGAAATGCTTAGTGCATTGTACTATCTCTCCTTTATAAGAAGCCACAGGAGAAATATCTTACAAATTGCAATGCCAAGAAGAGTAATAGGTTTCCTCATTAATCCATATACATTTATCTTACAAAACTGCAGGTCCTGACCATTAGGGAGATAAAAGATATGATAGTTAATTTTATATATCAACTTGGCTAGATCACAGAATACTCATGTACCAGGTTAAACATTATTTCTGGGTGTGTCTGTGAGGGTGTTTCCAAAGGAGATTAGTTTTTGAATATCAGTTGGGTAAAGGAGATTGACCTCCCCACTGTGGATAGGCATCTTTCAGTCTACGAAAGGCTTGAATAGAACAAAAAGGTGGAGGAAGAGAGGATTTGATGGCTCTCTGACTAACTGCTTGAGCTGATACATCAATCTTCTACTCTTAATGTTCTTGATTCTTGGGTCTGCAAACTGGACTCTGACTGGAATCTATACCACCAGCTCTCTGGCTCTCAAGCCTTCAAACAACTCTACTGGCTTTCCTGGGTCTCCATCATGCAGGTGGCTGATCATAGGATTTTTCAGCTTCCATAATTGCATGGGTCAATGAGCATATATATTTGGTTGTTTCTCTGTAGAACCCTAATACAGAGACTACTTTATTGATCAGCTCTAACAATTCCAAAAAAACCCTTATTAGTATGGTTCTACCCTTTTCTTGCAGACTGTCTTTACTCTAGATTACACCTTATTTTTCAAACTGTATTGTCAATTTTCCCTTAGTTTCTCACTCATTATATTTTATACACACACAAACACACACACACACACACACACACACATATACACATATGCATTCCAAATAAAAATCCTTCTTGGAATGGCTGAGACTCTAAATAAAGCACCATATTCAATGTGTCTTTAGAAACAGATTTTACTATTGGGAGCAATAGCACTTGCATTTGGCTAAACTTTATCAAATGTCTAACTGGGAGTAACTATCTTTTCTCCTGTTATTCCTACTAAGCAAGAGTTTAGTAGGTTCACTTGTAGGTTCATATCTAATTCACTCTTTTCTCCTCTTCTCCACAAGTGGGCTATGGTGTCTCCCTGACTCCAGTTCATACAGAGCAGATAAGCAGCATTAAAAGGAAAAACGGAAAAATGGTATGTAGCTCTGATCTTATATCATTAATTCTGAGCAGACTCACTGAGGTTAAAAGGCGCTTAATGAGACCTCAATGAAATTTAGCTTAACCTTTTTGTAAGAGGAGGAAGAAGAAGAGCAAGATGAGCTTTAGTACCATTTACACACATCAGGAAGTACCAATAAGTTCATAGTATCCCTGCTGTTTCCAGCTTTGCCTGGCAGCAGGGGTGATGCAGAGTGTAGTAAACATCATCTTTTTCTGTCTCTTGTCTCCTGGCTCAAATAGGGTACCAACATTCAAAAATGAAACATTTGACCCATATCCCCAGAAATATCACTATAGGCTTGTTTCTAATATAACGTCAATTTCTCTTTCAGGCATTACTATTTTTTCTTTCGTTTGAAAAGTTACTTATTATCTTCTATGTTCTTGGCATTTCTCTATATGTCGAGGATTAAAAGAAAAAAAATAAATAATATATGGATCTGGAGATGAAAATGCCTGATTCTGAAATAGCAACAATCATCAGCCCTCATAACTACTTCTTCCCTATTTTTTTACAAACTTCAAATCAGTTGTTTAGCTTTTAGTAACTATCACTCCTCTGAGGTACCAGACAGGTAAAAGGTAATCCATACAATGAAATGAAATGAATCTAACAATAAAGCTTCCCCTAAGTCTTTATGGAAGAAACTGAAACTATGCAGAGAAAAATTTAGTCCAGTGAAATTTAATCTGTCTTAACCCAAGAGAAAAATTAAAGAAATAAGTTTAAGCACAAATACATAATGGAAACACCAAGGGAGAATAGATAATGTTTTGAGGCTCTATAATTCAAGAAGCAATATTTTTCATATATTACTTTTCTCTTAATCAACAAAATAAACCAGTATGAATACTATTTGAAATATAAATGTATGTTTCAGTGTTAGAGTAAACTGGGTTGTTTAGGTAAAGCCAATAGTCAAGGCATTCACTGAAAATTTTTCCTTAAGAGACAAAAATCCAAAATTTGAGGAGGAATATGGTACAATGCCATAGATACCTCCAGGTACGACCCATACTTCCCACTGTGGCCCACCTCATCAGCAGGGTTACATGACTATCTCCTAACTGCCACCTCAGAGCAGCTGGTTTGACAGAGATAAGTTATATGGGAATCTAACTGTCAGAGATGGAGAACACAGTGAAGTTCAAATGCAGGAGAAAATCTAAAAGAAAAAAGTACTTGGGCTCATAGCTATGCATCTCAAAATCTTAGAGCCCACAAAATCTAAAATTATCCAACAAAAAAGGGAAATGATTAAGATATCCTTTATTAGCTAGACTACTGAGAGTGCATTTGTTTATAACTGGATACATCAAAATTCCTCCAGTGATATTTCAGTATCCTATCTTGTTTGAAATTCATCTCTGGTTGCTTGCTAATAGAAGAAAGAAAAATTAAACTTAAAACCCATGGATCATACTTTTTAAAAAGGTGGCTTCATCAGGACTAAAAATATTACCAAAGAAAAGAAATAGAAAAAAACTAACATTTGGGATGATGAAAAGGAGAAGTCATTGATAACAAAAATGTTTTTAAAAAGTGAGATCTATTTAATATTTAACTATTTCAGAACTTACTAGTTTTGGTGAAAAATAAAACTAAAAATATGCAAAAAGAAAATACGACCAAAAAGTAATGCAATATGTATAGCCATATCACAAATTTTGGAGAAGAGCCTGCTATTTTCCTGTCACTACCAACCCACGCATATAGCTAGAGCTTCAATAATTGATATGTTTATAATAGCACAAATGTCAACATTTTAAACAGATAGTGTTAACAGAAAACAAAATATTTAAGCATCAAATTTTCCTTTTCTGTCCTTTATCCATAGTCCCCTCCTCCTCCTTTAGGTTGGAATTGTTATTTGCAAACCAACCTGAATAACAGAGGAATCAGGGACAATAGCATGAATATCAATATAAATATCTATTTCACAGGAAAATTTTCCAAAGGAATAGGAATGAATTATCTAGAGTTTCTTCAAAGTCTTAGAATAAATATGGTACACAGCAATTGCTTGTTAACCTTGACAGTCCATCCATGTGAATACTTTCTCCCATTCTGAAGGTTGTCTATTCACTCTGTTGATTGTTTCCTTGACTCTGCAGAAGCTTTTTAATTTAATCAAGTCCCATTTATTAACTTCTTTTGTTGCTGTGATTGGCTTTAGGGTCTTCTTCATAAATTCTTTGCCTAGGCTGATATCCAAAAGAGTTTTTCCAACATTTTCTTCTAGAATTTTATGTCTTAGGTTTAAGTCTTTTATACATCTTGAATTAATTTTTGGGAATGGTGAGAGATACTGATCATGTTTCAATTTTCTACATGTAGCTATCCAATTTTCCCAGCACCATTCATTGAATAGGAATTCTTTTGCTCAGTGTATATTGCTGTCTACTTTGTCAAAGATCAAATGGCAATATGTGGATGGTTCTATATTTGGGTTCTCTGTTCTGTTCCATGGGTCTACGTCTCTAATTTTGTTCCAGTTATATGCTGTTTTGGTTACTATAGCCTTGTAGTATAGCTTACAGTATGTAAAGTGATGCTTCCAGATTTGTTCCTTTTGCTTAAGATTGTTTTGGCTATCCAAGCTCTTTTCTGGTTCTAAATGGAGCATAGAATTATTTTTTCTAGATCTGTGAAAAATGATTTGGGTATTTTAATGGGGATTACATTGACTCTGTAAACCACTTTGGGTAGTATGGACATTTTAACAATGTTGTTTCTGCTGATCCATGAGTATGATATGTTTTTCCATTTGTTTACATAATCTGTAATTTATTTCCTCAGTGATTCATAGTTCTCTACCTCCTTTGGAAAATATATTCCTGGTATTTTATTTTCTGTGTAGCTATTGTGAAAGGTATTGAGTCTTTCATTTGATTTTCAGCTTCACTGTTGTCAATGTACAGGAATGCTACTGATTTGTGTACATTGATTTCGTAGCCTGAGACTTTGCTGAATTAGTTTATCAATTCGAGGAGTCTCTTGGTGGAGTCTTTGGGGTTTTCTAGATGTAAGATCATATCATCAACAAAGAGAAATAGTTTGACCTCCTCTTTCCCATTTGGATATTCTTAATTTCCTTCTTTTGCCTGATTGCTCTGGCTAGGATTTCCAGTACTATGTTAAATAGACTGATGATAGTGGGCAGCCTTGTCTTGTTCCAGTTCTGAGTGGGAAAGATGTCAACTTTTCCCCATTCAGTATGATGTTGGCTGTGGGTTTGTCATATATGGATTTTATAATTTTGAGACATTTTCATCTATGTCTATTTTATTAAGAGTTTTTGACATAAAAGGGTGTTGAATTTTGTTGAGTGCTTTTCTGCATCTGTTGAGATGATCATATGATCTTGATTTTTTCTACTCTTTATGTGGTAAATCACATTTATGTAACTGATAAAGGGCTAATAACCAGAATCTACTATGAACTCAGGCAAATCAGCAAGAAAAAATCAAACCCCAATAAAAAGTGGGCAAAAGACATAAGCAGAAACTTTTCAAAAGAAGATAAACTAATGGCCAATAAACATATGAAAAAATGCTCAACATCACTAATCATCAGAGAAATGCACATCAAAACCACAATGAGATATTGCCTAACCCCAGTAAGAATGACTTTTATCAAAAAGTCCCAAAATAATAGATGCTGGCATGGATGCTGAGAGAAAGGAACACTTGTATACTATTGGTAACAATGTAAATTAGTGCTTCCTATATGGAAAATAGTACGGAGATGCCTCAAAGAACTAAAAATACAACTACCATTTGATCCGGCAATCCCACTCCTGGGTATTTACTCAAAGGAGAAAAAAAGTCATTTTATCAAAGAGACACTTGCACTCGAATGTTTATTACAGCACAATTCACAATTGCGAAGATGTGGAATCAACCCAAGTGTCCATGAGTGGATTAATAAAATATGCTATAAGTATACCATGGAGTACTACTCCACCATAAAAGAATGAATTAATACCTTTTGCACCAGTCTGGATGGAACTAGAGACCATACCCTTAAGTGAAGTATCACAAGAATGGAAAAACAAACACCACATGTATTTGCTATTAAATTGGAACTAGCAGATCAGCACACATATGCACAGATGGAAGTAAAATGTAGCAGAAATCAAGCAGGTAGGAGGGGATAGAAGAGGATGGGTGAAAACATACCTAACAGGTACAATGTACACTATCTGGGTGAAGGGCCCACATATAACCTCAATTCATGCAGTACAAAAGCAATCCATGTAACCAAAACATTTTTACTTCATAATATTCTGAAATTAAAAAAAATAGTACAATTAAATATATTCAAAGTTCAATTAAAAAAGTCAACACAAAACAGAAAATTTCAAAGTATTATTATTTCTTCGTGAAATGGCTGTTATTTTAGCAAATATTAACCAATCATGTGGCTCTAGTGTCAAACATTTGAAGTGATTTTCATATCCTGGTGCTGGCAAAACACTCTATGATTCCAGGGGAAAACAATTTCCATTCCACTTTCCTGAGGAAAATCAGATAACTAAAATCAGAGAGCATTTTGTAAATAGGGAAAGTAATAAAAAGAAAAATAATACTCTTTTTTTGGTTTAGCTAATTGTATGATTTTATCAATACAAAAAGCATTGATTGCTTACCTATTACATGCCAAGAACTCTCCTAAGAACTGGAGATCCAACAATAAGCGAGAAATTTTGCCCTTGAGTAATTTAGAGTGTAGCGAAGACACAGACAGGTGCTTACCTATGCACACAGGCAAGAACACTAAAAAGTAAGGGTGTCGCAGCAGAGCTAAGAGTGCTTTCGGAGGACAATGAAGGACCACAAACCAGTTTTACAAAATCAGATATTTCTCCTTGACCTTCCACATAAGCTGAGACCTGAAGGAAAGTATAATAGGAGCAAGTAGGGAAAATAGCAGGATAATCAGTTGGTTTTGACAGTTAGTTAACAAATGCCACCATCCCCAGAGGCAGTGTGCAAAATAATAGAGTATACACAAATACTCACTAGACCTCTCAGTATTTCCAAATACTCATTTATTGAGTAGGGTGATGCGAATACAGTATGTGCATTTCATGAAATATTTTATAGGCATTAAAATGAAAATGATTGTAGTGGATTATGCCCACTTAAATAGGGTCTGTATTTCCTAGCATTCCCTTGTCTGCACAGTTCTGAGTTAGGAGTGCCAGAAAGGACATTATGCATGAGATTTGGAAGGCAAAGTGTAGCGAAGGCAGGCATATTCTTTTTTAAGGAGAAGAGCAGTGCAGAGTACAGAGTGCTGTTGTAGCTCCTGCTCCTCCTCATCGGTCTACTGGCTTCCCCTCTTGGAGTGAATCAGCAGCCAGGTCATAGTTCCTGCAGTGCCCAGTGGTTCCTTTTCACCAGCTTCTTCAACTCCTGTGCCAGGTACATGTTTTGCTGTTGAGGTAGGTGCCAGCTTCTCTTTGCAGGTCATCTGTCATCAAAGTTGGAGGGTGGCCATGAGAAACTAAAGTGTGTTCGGGTCCAGCCTCATAGGACCCAGCTCATCCTGGAAGGTTCTAGCTCATCCTTGTCTCTCTGTACTTGACAGCTGTCCTTTTTTAACTGCTTGCCCAGATGACTTCAGGTTCCTGCATCAACATAGAGCAGCAGCTTCATACAGACTGTTTACCCTACTCACTCAATTGCATAAAATCAAGTCCTTATAATAAATACTTTCTTATATATATTAAGAATATATATAATATATAATATGGTTGAACCATATAAAGAACCACATGTGTATGTGTATGCTTTTTCTTCTCTGATTGAGCCCTGACTGCTACAATGATGTTTACACATCCTGTATGGTAGCATTGAAAAAGAATTATGGCATAATATTAAATTTAAAAAGTCAGTATGCAAAATTTTTATAAAGTTTAATTACAATAGTTTAAACATAAATGGATCTAAAATTCACCAAAATATTAACTGTGATTTTATTTGGATAAATGGGACAATGTGTGAATTTTTGTCTTCTTTATGCCCTTCAGTGTTTTCAACCTTTAAAAAATGATCATACATTAATTTTATTATAATCAGCAACAAAATATAAACTTGTTTTTGTCAAAATAAATCTTCAGAGCAGAGAAAAAACAGTCACCTAACCGTGTGATTCTAAGTCCTCTTAATGCAGATAAATGCATCCTTGGGGGCTTTCTAAATGCTGATATTAAAAAACACAGGAGTAGACAGGATTGTAAACAATTAGAAATACATTTTCAAAATGCTCTGCTAAGACTCAGCCACCAAACTTCATGCATGCTAATTTGAAAAACTGGGTCATATTTCCTAACACAGCTTGATATCTTTTCCTGTGGAAGAAGTACTGATTTAAAAGACTTTTAGGCAAATTGATTAAAACTCTATATTCAAAATACAAATTTAAGCTCCTTTAAATACATACACAACTATCTTATGTCATATGCCCACAAACACATGCACATTCAAAAAATTCCTATTTCCAGTACCTAATTCCAAATTTTGATTCCAAATTTTGAATAAATGTAATAACCACTTATGTATGTTTCAACTGAAAAGTATCCACATATAAATAATTCTTTGTCTTTAAAATAGATATCTTACTTAAATAATAATCCTAGTCTTTGTAATCCTTTATATTTTTCTAACAAGTCATTGTTTACAAAGAATTTCCATAAGGCCATGAGAAAGACATTTTTGTTTTTCAACTGCTGAAGACATCAAGGCCCAAAGAGATTAAGAAATGAGGTTAGGGTTCTTATCATACTTTATTATAACCAATATGGACTTTATAAAACATCATCACCTGATAATTTTGAAAAATAAGTTTTCTTGACAACTTAAAAATTAGAGTAGGAATTAGAAACACCAATGAACATTCAAATATCCTGCAACATATTAGCTTTCTTATATCAGACAAACCTATTCTTATAGTAATTTAATACATAAGCATAAATTATTCAACATTAATGACACAAGAATATGAATTTAAGTCTTTGCAAATCAAATTAAATTATACATTAGTATCCTCATAGAGACCATAAATGTATATAACTTTCTATCAGATTATGTCTATATAACACACAAAAATGATTTAACTATATTTTGTCAAAGAATTATATTTTCAAGTAGGCATTAGTATATTGCACTAAATTTGTTCTAGTGAAAGAGTTTGGGAGTGTTCTTTCTAGTGAATGACCAGGATACCTTTGTATGAGTTAGATAAATCAACAACACAGTGTGTCCATTTTTTCAATTCAGTCATCTGGTGCATGGCTCAACCCATGGGCCAAATCCAGCCCACTGCCTTTTTTGTATGATAGACAAACTAAGAACTTTTTTTGGTTAAAAAAAATTTAAAGAACATTTCATGACATATGAAAATTATATTCTATTCAAATTTCAATACCCATAAGTAAAGATTTATTAGTCCACCATCCTGCTTGTTTGTAAATTATTGTCTATCACAGAAACAACATAGAACATCATAATAGCTTCTTTAAGTCACAGGATTCCTCTATAGATAAATGACTAATTTAAACTAGACATAAATTGCTATATATTATATTTCTGATAAAATCCAAAGATACTTTGTTCCACTGTAAAAAATATTCCCACAAGACTTTTATTCACATGCACAGTGGGAAATACACTAATTGACATATATTTTACTTCAAAGGTTTATCTTGAGGACAAAATGATAGATTTTCAATGTGAAGCTCAATTGGATGCACCAGGCTTCCCAACCCTTTCAAAGATTTGAAAATCTTTCTTTTTTGATAGGTTAAAAGTGATATGGTATCTCTCCCTACTCAGCTTGTGACCTAGGTAAAATAGAGAAGGTGACACATTCTGCAGATCCCTATGCAAAGTACACCAAAGAGAAAAAAGGGAAGTAGAGACAAAAAAATTAAATTCAATGATAGGAAAATTACCTCTTCTGTAAGGGCAGAGTGGCCGGAAAACAACAGTGCTTGGAACTGTGGTCATGACCACTGGTGAACTCAACCTTAGTCAGTGATACCAGTTTGAAATTGTATCACTGCTAAGCTGAAGTAAAATGTTAAATGTGAGGAGCCCCTTTGTTCTTTACATTAACACTTCTTTATTTATAATTCATTGCTATAGCCATTGTGTTAGAAGGTTCCCCCACATCACTGCTTTGCAGAAGGTTCCAGTCCAACAATTACAAGTGGTTCAAAATCTTATGTGTGCACCTGGATTTCATTAAAAATGATTTTGGAATTGACATCCCCAATTTGTAACCTTTACTGGAAGCAGAGGAAGATTAAAGCAAAGATTTAAGGAAATGGGCATTTTGAATCTTTAGTTTCTTTGTCAATCTAAATTTCATTAATAATAAGCAAATGTAATTGTGCTTGTACTGGCACTTTTATTTCCAGTTTAAGATTTATTTACTTTTTAAATGATGATAAATGCCTTTATTGGTGATTGCCAGCCCGTCACATTTATGTTTTTTAGAAGTAGCACAGCAGTAAATTATGATTTACTTTTAATTTTCTTTCTTTTTGGCTATCAATAGGAAGATTTTCAAGCAGTTTTTAAATGTGTTAAAGTTCACAATAGAGGTAATATTTTTGCATGCTTATTAATACTATGTACTGTCAAGTACTTAGTTTCATTATCTCATTTATAACTTAACCTTATAATCTAGGTACCATTATTATTCCCATTTTGCACACAAGAAAACAGCCACACAGAGGCTAGATGTGCTTAATACTCTAATACGTATTAGGGGTAGAGTAGTTAATAGGTATTAGAGTCAAAATTCCAATATGTGTTTGCCTGACAACTGAAATTGTGCTCTTATCCACTCTTATGGTATCCTGCTTCCCCTGCATGGAGACATACAGGTTAGAAAAAGTTGTTTGCATGAATTTTTTTTCTACTGTTTGTCTGTGTATTAATAGCAGCATTAGTTACAAGTTTGGCAGGGTGGGATGCTTTTGTGAAAAGAACAAGGACTGTGGAATGAGGCTCACATTGGTTTGATCCTATAATCCTCAGCCTTAGCATGTGCTGTAAATAACACTTGCCCCCTGTAATGCCGACTTACCCATCCATAAAATAGAGGTGAGAGTTTTTGTGCTACATAATGTATGCATAGTAGCTAGCACAAAATAGACACAAAGTAACTATTTTTCCTCCCAGTTATATTTTTCAACTGTGCATAAGTTTCTGCAGTAAGACTGAAGTCATGTATCAATCATCCCTAAATGAGAGCAACCCACATCCTACCTTAAATTCTTACATAGAGTTTTTTAGTATTTATCACAGGTTCATTAAACGCTATAGTAAAATTAAAATTGCATTTTAAAAAAAAATCACAGAAAAGGCATTGACCTAAAATACTTTTAAGTGGTTAATCACAGCCCAACTCTTCTGGATGTTTATTACAAATGACGGTAACAATTCTGGCAACAGGAATCCTGAGGGAAAGAAACCGAGTGCAAGGACCTAAGGGCACGATGATGTGCCACACAGTACACAGGGGCGTGTAAGGGAGGAAAAAGAGTGAGTCAATGCGATCCTCAAAGAACTGCTCAGAATCAGCCCAGCGAAGAACACATACCTCTTCCATGCATTTCTGATACTGATCCATCTCTTTGTCCTGTGTTTATGTGCTGCTTTCCTGGATTGGAGAGAGATGATTCTCTAAGAATATCCCAGTGACTTCTAATAGTCTATGGGTGTCTGCACTCAAAAGGAAAAAACAAAATCTGAAATAGTTTACATTAAGTTCGTAATGCTAGTTAACTATTTCACTGTAAAGTTTAATATTAGATCTGGGCAATATTAAGATTTTCAACATAAGAAACGAACAATAGTGTTGGAATCAATTGGTTTTTCAATGATTATTTGAAATACTAAGAAAATATGATTATGCAAAAGTATAATGCTAACATCAAAAATGTAGGCATCCACATTCACTGGTTTTTTTAAAATGTAAAAAGATCCAGATTATTCTGGTTAATGTTGACAATTTTCTAGCCACATAATATATCCCAAACGAAGTAAATAATTAGATTTCTGTTAACATTTTCTATGGTGAGAGAAGCTTAAATTTTCTAAAAAATAAAGTCAATGTTACTTATTAAAAATAGTTGGATTTCCTCAAATCTTCTTAGTTTTATATTAAACTCTTTTATATTAAACTAAGGATTTATGTAAATCCTTAGTTTACATTAAACTCTTTTTATCTAAGAAGAAACTTAAAACAACTATTTGTGATTTGTTGACTTGTTTGATTATAATTTTTTAAAAGAGAGAAGGGGAAAATATATTTTAACTTTCATATATATACAAATAAAAGTATACACATATACAAAT
>CAUYRT010054068.1:0-25953 GCA_963574885.1 Lepilemur ruficaudatus
ACAAGTGGAACCCATTCTTCAGGTCTTGTGTCACCTCACTTCGAATAATGGGCTCAAGCTTAATCCAGGATAATACAAGAGGTTCTAACTTACTGTCATTTCTTAAAATTGAGTAATATTCCATTGTGAACAAATACCAGATTTGAACAATCCACTCATGCATTGACGGGCACTTGGGTTGTTTCCATGACCTAGCAATAGTGAATTGTGCTGCCATAAACATTCATCTGATTTCTTAATATTGGGATCTGTGAACCCTCCTATCTTCTCTAGAATGGTTCCCTAGGTGATGTGACCATTCTCTTGGCTTTAAATGATATCTGTAAGGTGATGAATCTAATATTTACATCTCCCATCCAATCGTTCTCTGAACTTTAGACTGTATAACCAGCTGCCTATTAAATATTTCCTCTTAGATATTGCACAGATATCCATAACTAATACATCTACATTAAAGCCCTGATTTCCAATCACAACTTGTTCCTCTCATGCTCTTCCCAGACTCAGTAATTGCCAAATACCCATTGCTTAGCTCCCATTTAAGTGAGAACATGTAGTATTTGATTTTTTGTTCCTGTGTTGATTCACTTAGAATAATGGCCTCAAGTTCTATCCAAGTTGATGCAAAAGACACTTTTCATTCTTTTTGATGGCTATGCAGTATTCCATGGCATGTGTATGTGTGTGTGGATACACATGTATGTACATATATGTGTGTACATAAATATATATATATTTATACACACACCACATTTTCTTTATCCACTCATCTATTGGTGGGCGCTAAGGTTGGGTCCATATCTTTGCAAGTTGTGAATTGTGCTATAATAAATATACAGGTGCAGATATCTTTTTTTGTAAAATGACTTCTTTCCCTCTGGGTAGAACCCCAGTAGTGGGATTGCTGGATCGAATAATAGATCGATTTTTAGTTTTTTGAGGAATCTCCACATTGTTTATAGAGGTTGTACTAGATTACATTCCCATCAATAGTGTATAAGCATACCCTTTTCACCACATCTGCATCAGCATCTATTGTTTTTTGACTTTTTAATAATAGCCATTCTGACAGGGGTAAGGTGATGTCTCGTTGTGGTTTTAATTTGCATTTCCCTAATGATTAGTGATAAGCATTTTTTCATATGTTTGTTGGCCATTTGTTTCTCCTCTTTTGAAAAATGTCTGTTTATGTCCTTTGCCCACTTTTTAATGGGGTTATTTTTTCATGCTGATTTGTTTGAGTTCCTTATAGATTCTAGATATTAGGCCTTTGTTAGATGTATAGGTTATGAATTTTTTCTCCTATTCTGTAGGTCACTGATTTATAATCAACTCTGCTGGTTATATCTTTCCTGTGCAGAAGCTTTTTAGTTTAATTAAATCCAATTTGTTCATTTTCGTTTCTCTTGTAGTTGCTTTTGGGGTCTTAGTCACAAATTCTTCACCTAAGCTAATGTCAAGGATAGTTTTTCCTAAGTTTTCTTCTAATATTGTTATGGTTTGAGGTCTTACATTTAAGTCTTTAATACATCTTGAGTTAATTTTTATAAATGGTGAGAGAGAGGGATCCAGTTTCATTCTTCTGCAAGAGGCTATCCGATTTTCCCAGCAACATTTACTGAGTAGATTGTCCTTTCCCCAGTGTATTCTTTTGTCTGCTTTGTCAACAGTCAGTTGGTTGTAGACATTTAGCTTTATTTCTGGGTTCTCTATTCTATTCCATTGGTCTATGTGTCTACTTTTATACCAGTGCCACACTGTTTTGGTTACTATTGCCTTGTAGTATAATTTGAAGTTGGGTAACGTAATGCCTCCAAATTAATTTTTTTTACTTAGGATTGCTTTAGTTATTCATGCTCTTTTTTGGTTCCATATGAATTTTAGGGTTGTGTTTTATAATTTTGTGAAAAAATGACAGCATTTTGACAGGAATTGCATTGAATTTGTAGATTGCTTTGGGCAGTGTGGACATTTTAACAATATTGATTCTTCTAAGCCATGAATATGGGATGCTTTTCCATTTGTTTGTGTCATCTGTTATTTCTTTCATCAGTGTTTTGTCGTTCTCCTTGTAGAGATTTTTAATCTCCGTCGTTAAGTATATTCCAAGGGTTTTTTTTTTTTTTTGCAGCAATTGTAAATGTGGTTGAGTTCTAGATTCTATTCTCAGCTTGTTGTTATTAGTATATAGAAATGCTACTGATTTCTGTATGTTGATTTTGTAACCTAAGAATTTACTAAATTCCTCTCTCAATTCTAGGAGTCTTTCAGAGGAGTCTTTAGCATTTTCTACGTATACGATCATATTGTCAGCAAACAGGAATACTTTGACTTCCTCTTTTCCAATTTGGATGCCTTTTATTTCTTTTCTTGCCTGATTGCTCTGGCTAGGACTTCCAGTACTATGTTGAATAGAAGTGGTGACAGTGGGCACCCTTGTCTTGTTCCAGTTCTTAGGGGGAATACTTTCAACTTTTCCCATTCAGTATCACACTGGCAGTGGGTTTGTTATATATGGATTTTATTTTTGAATCTGTGGTGATAATAATTTAATCTTTTATAATTCTTAAGACATTACAAGATCTTATATTTCAAGGGTCATTACCGTGAATATTCTTTCTTTCTCTTTTTACATTTCTAAAATGTCTTTACTATTTAAGGGTTCTGTTGTTTAGATCCTGATTAAATAAAAATGTACTCCACTCAGCAAGGAACATTTGAAAAATGTTTTATCAAGGTCTCAAAATAAATCTTTGCATATGTTTTAAAAACACCTTTGTCAGATCTTAAACCTTGCTGGAGGTATTTTCAGGGTTGGCCTCAACAAAATTGACAGGGAAAAACTTCCCTTGGGGTCTTTATGAACCTCTCCTTTCTCCGAGAAGAAATCTCTTACCGTCCCCAGATGCATGCTGTTCTCAGGCTGCTTCTTGCTGTCCTAGATGTAACTCTGGTGCCCTTCCTGGATTTCCCAATTCGTGACTTTGTCCACAATCTCCTTCCTCATCAAAACTTGCCAGGTTTCTATTCTGTCCCCTTAGGGCCCAGCTAGGTGATTCTCAAGATAGTTTTGTAGATGAATCCAAGCCAATGCTATTGCAATTTTATGTGATGTTCTTCTCCAATAAAAGTTAAGCTTTAACACAGGTCTTTAATGCTTTCCCAATGGAGTGACTAACTTAGAACCTTACAATAATATATGTGGACGCTGAGGTTTCTTAAGGCCTTCAAATCACTTTTTTCCAAACTTGTACAAATATGGCTCACAATATATTTTAAGAAGGATACAGAGAATATTGTTGCTATGGTTTGGATGTGTTCCCCAAATTCCATGTGTTGGAAATTTAATCCCTAATGCAACAATATGAAGAGGTAGTGCCTTTAGAAGGTGGTTATCATGAGAGTGCATGATAAAACCCAGTTTGGCTCTCAAAGCATCCCTCTCACCCTGTGATGCCTTTAAAGGCCCTCTCCAGATGCAGCTGGCCAATCTTGAACTTCCAGGCTCCAGAACCATGAGCCAAAATAAACTTCTGTTCTTTATAAATTACTCAATCTATTGTTATTGTAGCTATTGTATTCTGTTATTGGAACAGAAAATTAACTAAGATAACTGGTCATACATGGTTTCATTTTCAGACATATAATTTCTTTTATATATGGTATTTTACTTTAACCCTAATAATAACTTGAGAGGCAGCCATGGCTGCCCCTAAGATTAGCAGGGTACAGGGCAAGAGATCCACATACCATATATGTAAATATTAGAGAATTAAAAATGAATTTAATAATACTGATAAAAATACACTTTTTCCTTTTGCCTTAGCATATACCTTCACAAAGACATGAAAGTCTAGGTCAAGTTTAGAATTCAACAGAGTCGACTGCATGGGATGAATTAGCCTCTGGCCTAAACCAAAATCTCATCCTTCATTTTTGTTTTTCATTCCTGGTTCATCTGTAGCATGAAGGGCCTCACCCACACATATGTAAATAAGCCAGTAAGTCTAAGTTCTGTCCACAGCATCTGCAAACAGCTACATCTTGACCATCCTTGGCCCTAGGAGTGTTCGCAACAGTTGCTTGGTCTTCCCCTGACAAAATGGACCAAAGAAAGAGATCTGCCAAGCTCTGCAGGGAGCTCATGGTCATTTGATCAGGGAGTTTCAGGATTCCAAAAGCTCAGGCTTTGGGTGGCCAGGTATCCTTAGCTCTGTAGACGCCTAACCCTGAAAGCAAGTGTACATCTAGAGTAAGTATAAATGTAAATGCACTACTTAGAAGCCCTATTTCTAAAATGTAGGGCTCAAAGCAGGGACCCCCTTGCCTAGGCCTAACAATGGCAGTGAAGACAGGTTCCCACTGTATAGATAAGAAACACTAAAGCTTGTAAAGGAATCCCAGAGCCTGACATTCAAGCCCAGGTCCACTTGACTAAAAAGCTTTTGCTGTTAAATCATGACGTTTACTATCAGGATTTGGGACAGACCTATCACATTCCTACACACTTCCTCTGAAATTTTCCACTATTTTCTATCAAGATTCTAACCAGACCCCACACAGTTCTCCAGTGCTACAAAATGCCAAAGTCCTAATGGTAAGTGTGCCCCGCACACTGGTAGTCTTGACCAAACAATATTTGTGGAGTCTGTAAAGTCTTCAAAATCATCCAGACAGTCCTTCTTATAATTGATTTCTCATTGCCATGACAACAAAAAGATAATGTATATCTGAAGGCCTGGCCCTGACCTCTACCCCTAACCCATTCTTCTCACCATCCTTTGTCAACTAGAATAATTCTGGACACTGGTTGGGTAAGGGAATAAAAGAGAACTCATTATCCTTTAAACTTCCTTAATCCAGCTCTTGAAATCTATAAGGCATCTATCAAAACTAAGATTATTGGAATTAGGACATAGGTTTTTTAAAAAAGATTTCTTGTCCATCTATATTTGTGTATAAAAAAACACAAAAAGGACAGAAAGAAACACTAGAAAACTTTAATTATACATTAAATTAACATTAATTAATTAATTATACATTGGGAATCTTTATCCTATGGACAGGGTGAGGATTCTACTACGTGCCAGTCATTGGGATACAGCAGGGAGCAAAATAGGGGAACATGCTAGTGTCACTCTGGGCAGAGAGACAAACACACACATACATTATCCTTGAGACGGACAAGAGGAAGTAAAGAATAGGAGAATAAATATATAGGATGATGGAATGGTGGGCTTGCTGGATAAGATGGTCAGGGCTTCTCAGCACAAGCTTTTGAGTAAACCAAATCAAATCTGCCTGTGGAACATGAATAATTTTACTGTTATACCATCTAACATTTTATAATGCTCTTTCTACATCTTTTAAATTTGTTATTAGGTATAGCGTCAGAGTGTTCGAGCCAACACCAAAATAGAAAACAATATGAGAAAGAAAAGGTAAAGAAGAGAAAAAGAGGAGAAAATAGAAAAGTAATGCTAATTTGTTTTACATAGGTTGTTGAATGAGCAACACAACATTTCAACTTTCAAAACAGTGGGTTTAATTTGTTAAATGACTTAGAGAACCCATGTTTTCAGAGCATTTATTATAAAGAGAAATGCTGTGTGACTGAGTAGGGCATCAATTTTTAAATCAAAACTTCTTGACCACCCTCAGAGTGCCTATACATAACTCTACCAGGAAAATCTGGTCATACTGTTATGAAGTGACACATTGTGTAAATAAGCAAAAACAACAGGTGTTATACATCTGTTCTTTCACAAATCTTTAGAATGTATCTTTAGTGAAGCTATAGTAGAGTCTGTAAATTATTAGAGAAAACCAGCTGAAAAACCACACCTTTAGTGTTAAAAATCCAAGCCAATAAGAGTTTAGGACCAGATCTAGCATTTTTTTCAAAGTTTTATCATTGACTGGAATAAGGAAATTGAAGTAAATTTTCAGATATCTTTTGCAATTGAGGCAGTTTCTGTCCTCAGTATATTGTACAGAAACCTCTTAACTTTCATATTTTAATTACAGGCATTGTCATTAACTTAGGAACCCAAGTTTAGAAATTTCAAAATCATCTTCAATTCTTTCTTCACCCATATCAAATCTTTATCAAAATCTATCAAATTTGCTTGTAAAATGTCTTTTCAATCCTTACCAACTTTCTCATCCTCAGTGAAACTGCCTTAGTTCATGTCCTTATCATCTCTAATCTGGAAAATTGCAGCAGACTCCTAACTAGACCCCTTCTTCCAGTCTTGTTCCTTTTATTTCCATCTCCTGAGTACTTAAGAATTCTATTTCTAAAACAAAGATCTAGTCATTTCAGTGCCCTGCACAAAAATTTCTGATGGCTTTACATTGCCTACTCCCAAATGAGGCACTCAAGGCTCTTTTACTCATCTTCCCAGACTCATGTCTTGAATATCTCCTTCCAAATAAACTCTCCTCCATCAAATCATTTACAATTCCAAAAACATGCCAGGCTTTGCACATGCTTTTTTGGCTGCTGCAATGTCCGCCCAATCCTCTTCCATCTGGGGAATACTTACTCCACTTTCAACGTGTATTTCAAATGCCGTGCCCTTCATGAATTCTGTGAGAACCAGCCCAGGCAGAGTTCATTACTCACTGCCTTGTGATCCAACAGCCCTCAGCACCCACTTCTGCTTCAGCAGAGTCTATACTACATTATAATAAGTCATTTACATTCTGTCTCTTCTCTGTATCAAACATCTCGGAGGAAAAAGATTGCATGTTATTCATCTGTGTCTTCTTTAAACTTGACATTTAGTAGGTATTCGTGTGATCAATTGGTAGGATGACTTTAGTTTAAGGCAATATATTTGTACTAAAATCCAACAAATGAAAGATTGGGAACTACCAAGGAATATACCCAGATGTGGACTTAACATTTGTGGAAGGATATATATGAAGTAAAGAATTCTAGAGAAATATAGGAAAAACCACTAAAAGAAGGCTCAGCGAACATAATTTCAGTTACTCAGTGAGACAAAAATAGTACTATTAAAGTTGCTCTCTGCCTCCACAGAAAACATATTCCCTGGTTCCTAATGTTGGTGCTACTCTAAAACTAACCAGTTATATCACATTTATTCAAAGTTCTATGGTGTTTCTCCTGTCACTTCAAAATTAGTACTTATTGCCAGAGGGTCTTAAACTTCAGGTTCCCTTTGAGCACAGTTGACTGATTCTCTCCATTCTCAACAATTTGTCTCTTTTATTGACTCAATTTTTTGAACTAGAGTTGTCTCCATCAACTTTTCTCAATTTCAACCATCACAATGAATCTATATTGTTTTTCTGATTACAATTTTCTAGCTCTGTTTCCCAAAGATATATCTATATCAATGATCCAAAGTCACCTAAAATTTTAAATTAATATATAGTATATAGTATAGTATAGTATTTATACTATATAGTACAAATATACATATAGTATATGTATATTTTTGCCCAATTCATTCACTCATCCTAATTTTTCCCTTTGAAGGGCTCTACTAGCTTTCTGATCTAATAATCTAACAACTCACAATTATCTTTGACTTTTCTCAAAGACAGGGGGTCAGAAACCCTTTTTGCTTCACAACCTATGCATGGATAAGATAGGCCTAATTGTCCACTCTGCATTGACCATCTTTCTATCAAATTCAACATGCAACCCCCTCACCTGATTATCTTACTAGTGGTCTATAAAATAACACCCTTAAAAGCCCATTACCTCTTAGCCTCTCCTTTCCAATCTCTCCTTGGCAGGTGCTATCTACTCTCCTCATCTCAGATTTCACCCCCCTTGGATTCTCTGTCTTACCAGGCACATGACTGCTCGCTCCCACCTCTAAGCCTTCACACATACCATTCCTTCTGGCTGGAATGCCCTCCCTACTGGCTCTCTTCTGCTAAGCCTAGTTATTCTCTGCCTGCTTAATATACACAACCTCAATACAGTCTGCCTCAGATAACCCAGCTCTGGTCCCATTCATTTTTTTTCCAGTATCTTTTCAGGGTTCTTTATTAGCATCTCTATAGCCCTGCTTCTTTGTATTTCTATTTATTTTTCATTCTTCATTTGAATTTGCATTTATGCTGCCAATTAACTACTCCACAATGGTTTCTAACTCCCTATCTTCCTCTGCCTCTAGAACCAACCACTCTGTGTACTCACTTGGCATTTTTGCCTGCTGGAGAAGATGAACTAAAATTGCAGCAGGAGAGATTAAATGGAAAGTAGATGGAAAATTTCCATTTCTGGAAAATACCATCAGCTCCCATCTGTTTTGGATGGTTTCCTTGGATGAGAATGATTCAGATACAGAGATGGTGCCCCAATTGTGATAATAATCACATTTGGTTTTCTTTTACCTTTTTGCTCTTTCTCAGACTTGTCCATTTCGGTATCAGGCTCCTTCCGTTCCCAGGAAACCCCACTTCATTTCCTTACCACTTTGAGAACTCAGGCTGGACAAAACCTCATGGAAGCACCTGCCAATTATTTTCTCCATTTTCAAACCCCTAGGGAGAGAATACATTTTCCACCCCTGTGGGTGACCCTCCTCTTTTTTCCCTGAAGAGATATTCCTACTCAAAGAACCCTATCAGCCCTCCTTAGGAAGGGACATTTATGCACGTTTTGCACCATCCAAACACCTAAACATCTCAGCTCCTCATTTGCAGGCACCTATCAAAGATCACTCTGATTAGATGGGATCCTACAGATTTCTCCCCACTCTCCAGCAAAGAGATGCTAAAAGTCCACACATCTGAGCAGGGGTGTTTTTCTTTTCTTTACTTTCTTAAGCAATTACAGTAGTGCTTGATTTGGGCAGGAGGAGAGACGTCAGAGTTCTCCCTTTTTTTGTTGGGGATGAAGGGTGGGTATTGGAGTGCTTTTATTTTATCCCCGTCATTTGCAGGCAGATGTAAATGCCTCTCCGGCGCTGTGATCATCCTCACATCTTGTTCCTCCTCAAAGTTCTCCTCCAAGCAGAACATGGGCCTAAGTAGTCTTGGAATTGGGGGCGGGAGAGGCAGCGCAATGTATTTCGTTTACCCTCCCATCATCTCCCACCCTCAAGCTGTGCCTCACAGTCACTCGCTGCCTCTATTCCTGGATTGTTCTATTAAAACTATGCATTTTCAGCATTTTGGGCCCTCCTCTTTTTGCTCTCCAGTGCACTGTCCCCTGAGGCTGCAATGTATCCTGGTACCTTCTTCCTTTTCACCTTCTCACCCAGTGGAGCTCCTCTGGGGCTCCTGTATAACCCGGCCTGTCCACCAGCTCCTCTGCCCGGCCACTCGCCTGCGTCTCGCTCCCTCCGTCACCTACAAGGCGTTTCTTTTGCACGCCTACCTGCTCACAACGAGCTAGTGTGCCCGACGGCGTGCTAGGTTCCGGGCCAAGAAACTTCCTCGGGACCCTGCAGCGCCCCGACTGGGCTGAGTGGCGCCGCCCCCCTTCTCACGGCCGGGTGGGTGGCAGCGCCGGCGCGCTCACGGCGGTGGAGGCTGGATCCTCACAGCCGAGGCGGCGGAGGCGGGGGCTGCGTTCTCCCCGCGCCCTGACCGGGAAGTTCCTGCAGCGGCGACAGCGGCGACAGCGGCGACAGCGGCGGCCGCGGCGGCGAGGACTGCGGGGACGGCGGCGGCGCGGGGTCCGGCCGCGCTGCGCATGCTGCAGGGTAATTAAGGCGCAGGGCTGGACGCGCCGGGACAACGGGGCCGGGGTGGCTGGACGCCCGGGATCCCGGCCCGCGCCCGCACCACCCCGAGGTAGCCGCACTTGAGAGAAAAACCCGCCTGTCCGAATAGGTGACCCGGGCGGGAGAGCAGAGCAGCGGAACCTCGCGTCTCTTAGCTTACTCCCCTTAACTGGCCCCCCTCCTGCGCTTTCAGGCGGTGACACAGTCTCCATAGGAAAAAAAAAAGAGAGAGAGAGAGAGAGAGGAAGGTCTAAGGGCATGAATTTGTACTGAGTTTGTTTTGTGCCTTTAACCCCACAGACATTTTTTATTACGTATTTGATGTCTGTTCTCACCCGCATCAGCAGTGCTCACAGTTCTGCTTCAAAAACACACATAGCCAATAAATAAATAAATAAATAAATAACCACCTAGAACTAAAGTGTAACGCATACAGCCTGCATTCTGTGAGCATTTGAAAACGAACTACATTATATGTAGCGTATTGAAGTGGCCATCTCGCGCCAAACGTTTTTGGTCCCGTCACTGAGGTGCCTATGGGAATGTATAATTGCAGGTGTGCATTATTTATTCACCTAATCATACTTACACGTATAGCACAGTGAAAACTTGAAAAGCAGATGCACGCAAATGACCAGAAACGTGAGCAGGTGACCTAGACCGGGCGCGTGTGAGAGAGAGCAAGTGAAAGGGCCCGTCGCGAAGCTGCGCGGCTTACCTTGAATTTGTGTCAGAGCCCCTCCGAGGCGCAGTGGAGTCCCGACGGGGCTGCGGCACCGCCGAGGAGTGGCCGGAGTTAGATCCCTGCGAGTGGGGAAGGGGGACGCATCTCTGCCCTTATTAGTCTCTCCCGGTGTGACCCTCCCACTCCACGAGGACGGAGGACTCCGCAAGACAGTACTCCGCCAACTCATGCACAGGTTTTCCTTAATTACAGCAATGTCGCCTCAGAGCTGGGAATAACGCCTGAGAGGTTTATGTTTTACTAGCAGTTTCTGACACAATGACGGTTGGATGCAGATGCGTAAGAGTTTCTCACTTCTGATTATGAAGAAGTGTCTGCAAAGCGTTATTGTATGTGGCATACATTCACAGGTAAATAATCGGCTTTTTAATAGTTGAGCTGAAAAGGGTATCATTTAGGTTTCATTTTTTCACTTTTATCTCAGGAGTTTTATATAAAGTTAATTAACAGAGCCTACCCTCCATCCCCCCATTCTAATCACGCTCATGTATACAGGTTTGTGCGGCTTGGTTTGTCTCAGAGTTGACAAAAGTATTTTGTGATTTTAAATATCATATCTTGCCATGGAATGGTGCTACAAATCATGGCTTTTGAACCCTTGGGGATCCCTTTGAATATGCGAAGGTGTCATTTTTCTGCAGATTTCTGTGTAGGGGTGTGTATGTGTATGTGTGTGTGGAGAGAGAGGGAGAAAATATATGTATATATATTTGAAAACATGTTTAGTAGGTGTATATATATATATATATAGCAGCTATATATGTAAATTTGTAGGTATATATATTTGTAAGTATATATACACGTATAATAGCATAATATACGTAAATACTGTATGTGTGTGTGTATACATGAAAATAAAATCATTATAGAATTAAGAAAAGTAAGCCAGGTGTTAGAAAACATATAAATTGATTTAATGTCTTTTAATTCAGCATTGCCGCAGTAGGGGAAATAGGATAAATTATATTACTGAGCCATAATGGTGAAAATCATTAAGCTTGAAAGTTTCCTCAGAACCATAGAAATAAACTTCACATATCAGAGCTCACAGATCAGGGAATAAATAAAATCAGACTGGCAAAAATAAAGATGTTAAGAAAAATTTTAAAAGGTAGCCTCATTTCCACTTATTGGAGTGAAACTATGAAAGTATCACTAGTGATTTTTAAACCTGTCCTTCATCCTAATCAAAATACCTACACGTTTTAGAGTCTCGCATACCTAGTGATGCAAACCATGTTTATATGTTAGGATTTATAACCACCTGATGTTTCCTTTTCACATGATTTTCACCACTAATTTTTGGTTGACTGTGGAAAGAGGCCAAGCAGGGAGCCTATCACATGAGTCATGCTACTCAAATGGCCATTTGAAAAATATGATTCATAAACTTTCATTAGACTTTTGGTGATCATTCTCTATTTTTTAAGAAGTATTATCCCTATTTGAATTTTTTTTCTCTCTAAGCAATTGTACTTTATATGCCTTTTAATTGCTAGTGAATTGAACTAATCATTCAGGATTTATTTCTCAGACTATTAAATTCACCTTTTTATGTTTAATTGATACTATTTAAAATAAACCTTTAAAATTACATAACAGGAAGTCCACAATTGTGCCTCTAGTTTGTTTTTTAATACAAATAAATCAAGTTTATTTTCTTAAACATTTTAGTCATTTCATAATTGTTAAGATCTTTATGAAAGAGCTAAACAAATTTTTGTTCTATCTCAAAATGTTCCTTTTCCTATTCATAACATTGAACCAAACAAGATTTTGGAAGAGAATAAGAAATGAAGAAATAAAATTTAAAATTATTATCTGTGATTTACTCTGTTCTTAGATACACCAACATTCCCAGATAAATAAAGATATCTCTATTTTTTCTTTCAGGAAAATGTTTGAATCTAGGTTGGTTTCATGATAACAAACTATTGTATCCCTAGGTTTTGGTCCCTAGCCTCAAGGACAAAGAGCCCTTAATCAAACACTTTTTATTTAACTAAGTCAAATACAATTATAAATGATCAAACTTTTCCCTTGCTTCTGAAGCTACCGCTGGTGGACGAACATCTGAAAATAATAGGGGAATCTGACAAGACTCTAAATTCTGACAAATAGCTTGCAGCGTTTCTAACACCTAGTTTAGCTATGTGCATGTGTGTCCTTAAAAAAATTTAACAGATTTTAAAAACAAACTGCTTTCAACAATTATGCCCCATAGAAGACATAGTTAGCTATTTTTTTATGTCATAAGAGGGGTAAAGTCCTCATATGACATAAAAATAATTTGATTTTCAAATAATTTTTGGTAATAAATTTTTAAAATGTGTTTCTTCTAAGCCTCACTTCTCCATGTCATCTGTTTTATATCTATTTCTTTTTTCTTTTCTTCTTTTTTCTGTACTTCTGTACTCCCAATCCTGTTGCTTTTTTTGTTCCCCTTTGTAATTTCTTTCACTTTTCTCCCCCTTCATAGTTTCCATTTTCCAAGAAGAAAGAATTTCGTCATTGCCCCCAGCTAACTTCTTAGTTACCAAAGCATGAGAGTGTTCATTCTTTATTGAATTTACGGGGCACAGCCATACATGACTCCCATACATATCCCATGGAAATACTTCAATGCATCAATAGTGGATGAACAGACCTTACTGTTAACAGTAATTACCAAATCTGACTTGTCATGGCTAGCATGCACTTCCCATTATATTCATTTTTAGACCAGCACTATGTATGATATTCTTAAGGGCAAAAAGAAAGTTGTCATATTAATTCTAAATTCTTAGTAATTGTCAAAAGTAAGTTAGGGCATCTTTTAATTTTAAATGCTGTTTTTACCGTTATTTCTGAAAATAATTCTCTTGATACAGAAAATAATATTCCACTGGTTGTTTTTATGTTTGCTTCCATTCCTGGAAGACATTCTAGCTCATGACAGTCACTCAGTTTAGAAATGAAAGCAAGAGGTGATCATAGATGTGCCTTTCACTTAGTTTATTAGATTCTCTTCCTAGGGATCAGTGACTTCTGAAAGGAAATATGATAAACACAGATGACTGACTGGGGAAAATGTTTATTAATATACATCCAGTTCTCAAAAAGCATTTCAGAGAGAGAGAGAGAGAGAGAGAGAGAGAGAGAGAGAGAGAGAGAAATACCCCAATAGAAAAATGGGCAAAAGAATGAAGAGGCAATTTACAGAGAAAATATTAAAGTCAATAAATTTATGAAAAAATATTCAATTTAATAAATAAGCAAAGAAATGCACATTTATAAAGGAACCATTTTCCCCCACCCATCTTTCCAAGATTAATGTTAATGATTATCCGTAATGTTAGCATAGGTGAAGAGCATTCTCAACACCTCTAGGAATATAAAATATTTCATTCTTTCTAAAGGGCAAATTAAAAGCTTTAAAAAATACATCTAGACTCTACATCATAAATTCCTCTAAATTAGTAACTGGTTATTTCTGGGTTAGGATTATCAGAAGTTTGATTTTTTCCTTTGCTTATCTGTAATATGTAAAGTTTCTACAGTGAACATTTACTACTGTTGTAATAAAAATATAACAATCATGAAAAAGTGTACTGTTTTATCACTAAAATGTTAATAAAGCAGTGGTCTTAAGAGAGCCAAGAAATTAGCCTTTTAAGTACCGTTTTCAATCATTTCCAACAAGAATCTTCAAGGTAAAAATTAGTGTGTAACTTAAAACATTTAAATTGAGTCTAGTGATTTCACTGGGAAGCAGATATTAATTAAACCATTCATCCATTCAACATATATTTTTTAATGCCTCTTAAGCTGAGCACTGCAAAGTATACAAAGATAGGTTAACCATGGGCTCCAAACTGCCTGGAGTTTAACATTTAATAAGATAAAGAAGGCATCCATACACATGTAATGATAATATGAAATGAAAATGCAAAGTACAATAAACAAAGTAGATATAAAATTCTAAGAGAGTTCAAAGAGTGGGAAAGTATGTTTGTCTGTGGAATCATCAGGATCAAAAAATTCAGTGAACAAAAATACATCCATTTATTTGTCAGTCTAAATAAATATACTTACAAATCATTATAGAACTGTAATTAAATAATTATTTATGAAACTATGGGTTTACTCTAATAAATGTTTGTTAAAAGAACTGACAGAGAACAGGCCCACTTCTTAAACAGATGAGTAATGTAAGATTTCTTATTTCCTATTCTTTATTTCTTATTTCCTGCTGAATTAAATCGTTTCCCTGGAATTCAAAGTCCTAAACAGTGTCACCCCAATCTACTCTTACTAGTCCCTTAAACATACATTTTATTGCAACTAGATTTAATGATGTGTAACCACAGAATGAGCATGTCTCATACATTGCTGCCTCCAGCTGAAACACAATCCCAAGTGGCTATTGGGATTCTGCCAATCATTCAAGGTTTATCTCAGGTGTTATCTATAACATAATCCCTCTCCTGCCCTCCTCTCACCAAACAAATCTTCCCCTGCCTTTGAACAACACAGAGCACAGTTTGTGCCTCTTTAATGAAAATCTGCATTCCTTTGCCTTATTTCACAAACATTTCTATACTTGGCTCCCTGACTTAATTGTAAGCTTCTTGAGGACTAGAATTGTATCTTCTCATTTTTAATAATGCCTGGAGTACCTAGTACAATAAATTATTTTTTCTTAATATTATCTTCAAGTATGTGTTGAAATGAGACCCAAAGAGGTTAAGTAACCAAGAACATACAATACATACACTTTTCTAATGACAAAGTACAGACTAGTCTCAGAATTTGTATGGAAAAATGATAGATTCATTTCTGTGTTATATCTATGGGAATTAAAATATTCTATCTACTGATAAAATAATGACAGGAAAAATTTTTCTTACCTGTAAAAGACTCCCAGAACAGGAACTCTGATGACAACAACGCATCAAGACAGGACTGTCATTAGTTGAAAATGTCCTCATTATATGTCCTCTTCACTTCTTTTCCAAAGTTAAGGTAAATTTACATTATTGAAAATTAGAACACAACCCTATTTAATCTCCTATTATTCTCAGAACATGAAAAATAACCTCTAATTAAACTTTAATCTAACTCCTGAATGATTTTAAACAACCGATCCTATCTATGTAATTTTAAAAGGGAATAATTCAATGTTGGCCCATCATAAATGATCGGTTAGCTAATACATTAATTATGATTGTGATTCTTTTCATTGTAATCTCCTTTTGGAACATTTATTTCCAATTTAGACATTTAGTTTATTCCATGATTCTCAGAGAATGATTTAAAAAACATCACATGCTAGGGGTAATGCTAAGTGCTTTACATATTTTCTTTTTTAACTCCATTAACTCTACTGTCCTATTTTTACAGTTCAGTAAGGCTGTGAACAAATCCTTGACAGAAGCAGGATTTGCACCCAGGTGTGTCTCATTTCAAAGTCCAGGTTCTTATTCACTGTGCTCTAGCATGTTGTCTTCAATCACTTTTTCAACAAACATTCAACAAATAAGCACTTATTTGCAACCTGACCCAGCACTACTACACCCAAAAAAATGGTTCAGCAGGTGCTCAAGCAAAGCAGAGGCTGCAAAGTTACCTGGAAAAGTTACATCATTTCCCTTTTAAGATATTATGAAAAAGAAAAATATGTTTAAGACAGAATCAATTTAAATGAAAACCAAGAAATGAATTAATTGTACCTAAAATTATTTTATTTATTCAGATGCTGTGCTGTAACATGCTTTAATCTTTGCTGACTTAAAAGAGAAAAATTATAAAATTGCAAACTAGACAAAGAGCTTTGCTTAGTTGACTATTCAACTAAGCAAAACAAGATAAATTGGACTAGACTCTGTTTTCTATCAAAGGTGACAGATTTACCCATGTTTCTGATATTCAAGGACATTCTTGCTGTCAAATTATTTTACCAGAAACCCATTTTTACCCATCTGAAATGTAAACTTCTATGTTTATAAAACCCCTTTTAAGTAATTATGAGAAGTCATAAAACATAGCTAGTAAAGGAAATAATGATAGTTCATATATCTACACTTATTTTAAATCACTTCAGATGTTAACCAAAAACTACAATTTTTTGTCCATATAGAACTGTTTTATCTTTAATAAAAACTTCATAATAACTTCTAGTGTTTCAGATAGCTACATTAAAATCTCCTAAGTCCTCTTTTATCCAAAGATTTGCTTGCATTGGCTACCGGACAGATGCTCTCATCCTAATCCTATCCCTAATCGTGGTCACTGCCCAGCTGATTCTGCCATATTGCCATCACTCAGTTTTGGCCCCAGCCCTAGGGATGCTGGCTACATCTGGAGCCAGAGGCCATCTGAGGCAGAATGCTATGGTCTGAATGTTTGTGTCCTCCGAAATTCATATGTTGAAATCCTAACCCCCAAGGTGATGATATTAGGAGGTGAGGCCTCTGGGAAGTGATTAGGTCATGAAGGTAGAGTCCTTATGAGTGGGATTAGCACCCCTATAAAAGAGGCTGCAGACAGTCCTTTACCCCTTCCACCACGTGACAACATAGCAAGGAGATGGCCATCTATAAGGAAGCAGATCATCCCCAGACACTGAATCTACTGGTGCTTTAATCTTAGACTTCTCAGCCTCCAGAACTGTAGAAATAAATTTCTACTGTTTACCCAGTTTACGGTATTATTTTATAGCAGCCCAAATGGACTAAGACAAAGGAAAGATCTGTTTTCTCCATCAAGGTCAGTCTGATGTTGGTGGGTTCTTTTAGAATGGCAGTCTCATAGTAGGTGACAAATGGTATTCTCAGGCAGTGTTCATCTTTTTCACCCTGTGCATCTTTAGGTATTGTAACATAATAACATATCCCATAACTCAGTAACTGAAAATAATAACCATCTATTATTGCTCATGAGTCTGCTAGTTGAGATTCATCTGATCCAGGCTGGCCTTGACTGATCTCAGCTGGGTTCTTTCATGTGTCTGCCATCAGCTAGCAGCGAAGAAGAGTATTGGCTGGTGGCAAGGTGGCTCCTGCACGTGATCTCTCATCCTCCAGCAGACTAGCCTGGCCAGCAATCACATGGGTTCAAGACCAAATGGAAGCCCACGGGGCTTCTTGAGCTTGGGCTCAGAACTGACACACAGTCACTTCTACCACATTCTATTGGCTAAAGCAAGTCATAAGGCTAGGTCAGAGTCAAAGCTCCATCCCTTGATGCATGAAGCTTCAAAGTCAAATTGCAAAGAGCACAGATATAAAAGGGTGAAGCGTCAGGAACATTGATAATTTTCTATGGTTAGGAGGATGCACAAAGGGCATCTGCATGGAGGTCCCACCAGGTGATATGTTCCATATCTGCTTACAGATGCCTGTTGCAGCTCTACAGGTCCTATTCTTTCACTAATTCTATTAATAGTTACTCTCACATGAGATGGTGGAAACTGAAGAGATCTTCTACATCATCCTCTCCCAGAAGTGTGGAGAATTGGGATGTGAACATCCATAAATTTTCCTTCTTAGAAACCCTCCAGGGATGGAAAATCCACAGTCTTGGGGCCACATGTGGCCTTCTGGATCCTTGAGGGTGGCCTTTTGACTGAATCCAAACTTTATACAACAAATCCTTTTAATAAACGGATTTGTTATGTGAAGTTTGGATTCAGTTGAGGGGCTGCAGCTGGGAGCCTGGAGGGCTGGGCCACATGTGGACTTGAGGCCGCAGGTTCCCCACCCCTGCCAGATAGTTTCTGCATGGCCTGCTAGTGCAGGGTAACCCAGCAAACTTCTTTCCCTCAGAAATCTCAAGGGAAGAAGTGGTTTTTATCATTACTTTTCAGAAACACTACAAAACCTCAGGGGAGCTTGATCTAGTACCCCAATATAGCGAGAAGGGACTCTTTGGCATCTCTTCAATCCTTCCTCTCCCAGAAGAACTACTTTTATTTTACAGTTTCCATTGCTTCAATAATTCCTCAATGTTTGGGAGAGTGTGGCAATAATAACTCAATTATGAGAAGGTAATAATAACCCAATTATGAAAAACTGGTATTTGGTATAAATTTTTTAATGTTTAGGTCCATAGTAGTGTTCATATGAATAAGCTATAACTTAAAGTAAAAAATCATTCATATTTTAAAATCATTCATATACACATATGAAAACATAATTTTGAAATTATTTACAAACAGCAAAGATGTATTCTTTAAATGATCAAAAGTAAATCACTTCTTAGGCCTTTGTGTGTCTTTCATCTTACTGAGTCTCTCCAAGGGTTTGGTCTGCAAAGAAAAAAATCTGGGATGACTCCTGCCTCTGAGACAAAAAAGCTTTTCACTTGATTGTATGCAGAGGGTTTAAATTGGGTGGCTAGATAATTTATTTCCAAATAGGGACACTTTCAAGAATGAAAGGAAGCTTTATGAATAGTATAAGAGGACAACAGGCATGCATGCGTGTATTGCCCCAAATTTAAAGCATAAGACAAACCAATAAAACATCAAAAGACAGAAGGGCCTAGTGTAGTTCCGTCTACATTTAAGATTTACTCCTAAGAATCCAATTTGGGACCTAAGTAACTGTGGATCAATGAATGCTCTCCAATCACTGTTCTAGTATTGTAAACATCTATGCAAGTATTATTAATTTGTCAGCTTATCTCAAGGCCTAACTCTCCCACAATGCCTGTGTTACTGTACTGTGTATCTTATGGTCCTGAAATAACTCCCTAAATGTTTGCAAGAGTTAAGTGCTTCTCTAAGCACCTTCTACCAGAGCATGACTTGTGCTTAAGCATAACTGAGACTTCTGTTCTAACACCTGTTTGATGCATATTTAAGGTAATATTATAGTTTTTTAATACCATTGACAATTTCTTCATGGTTTTATATTGGCACCCATACAAATGACTTAATTAATATCACAGGTACATTTTTATATAAAGTAAAAGCCTCATATAATAATCATATATTACTACATGCTGTGTAAAAATAATGGACTTTTAAAATAAATACGTGTGTGTGTGTGTATGTGTGTGTTTTCTTCAGAGAATGTTGAATACATTGTTGAGCTTAAGGAATCCTCATAAAGATAGATTGTACACTATAAAAAAAAATTGGAAGGCATGAACAAGACAGATCAAATGCTATATAATACCAAGAAGAACACATGCCCAAGCTGACTTCTTATAAAAAAAAGGGGGGAGGGACATTTATAAGTTGCAGCTGGCTTTGGTTAATACCTTGGTAATTTACAAGGTTGGAGCATTTGGTTTTCTGTTTTAATTGGAAGCACAAGAGAAAATAAAATCTTTCTTTATCAAATAATCAAGTAATACTTTCTAATGTCGAAGACCTTTGTATGCAGTAGGATATATACATAATATATGTATATAAACATATATATAATTCTAATTCAACAAATATTTATTGAGGTTTCCCTACATTGTTTTACTCCTTTGAAAACAACCATTAACAGGACAGACAAGATTCCATGTTCCTTACATGAATTGTGATAGAAAAGTTAATGGAGATGGAGACAGTTCCAAACCTTTCCATCAATACTTCTGGTTTAACCAGTGACAGATATTTATAAGGATTCTTCTAGGTAAAATGAATGCATGGCATTTTTTTTTTCCTGTGCCAATGCTATGTTCCAATTGGAAGACTGAATTTAATTTCTGTGAATAATTATCTCCTAACAGCTTAGAAGAATTGAAAACCTCCTGAAAATGTTTCCTTATTATGCATTCAGCATTCATTTGTTTAACAAATATTTATTGAGTGCTGCCAAGCATGAGGCACTGTTGTGGTCTTGTGATCATTGAGATACAAGAATGAACAAAATAAATTTTCTTCCCTCATAGAGCTCATATCCCCAGGGAAGAGATGGACAGTAATTGCAGAAATAGGTGAATAATATATAGTATGTCAGTCAGTGACACATGTGATAAAGGAAAACAAAGCAAGGCATACGATAGTGCCAGGATGGCTGCTGAGGACAGGACAGGGCGTGGGTTACTCTTTCATAAGGGGTGGTCAGGGAGGCCTCACTGAGAGGTAGCATTTAAGCAAAAACCTGGAAGAAGTAAAGGAGTGATCTATGGAGATACCTGAAGGGAAGAATATTGCAGGCAGAAGAAAAAGTTAGTACAAAACTTCTGAGTTCAGAATGTGCTTGGTGTTTTTAAGAGGCGCCACAAATGGCAGCAATGCTGAAATAGACTGAACAAGGACGAGAGCAGTAAGAGGTGAGGTCTGAAGGACGGTTTCCTCCAATTTCCACATGGTGCGCTACTGTAGAAGACAAGCTGGCAATGGAAAGAAGTGCTCATTTTAGTCTATTCATCCTATTAAATTCTTTCTAGGCTTTTTATTTCTAATCTTTGTGATAAAAATGCATTATCTTCAAAATCTGTATGTAAAATAAAATTTCTTAACTTTGCTTTCCTGAGATTTTTTAAAATTTATTTTTTGGAAAAGGATACAGCATCCATTCACCAAAGTGTCATTCAAAGGAGAAACAAGAACATTTATTGCAATTCTGGAAATCATAATATGTTTAGTTACTAGCCAAGTGAGATATTTTCTTACTGATCTTCTATGTGAAGGAAAATACATTCTTTCTCTCCTGTATATGTCTGTAACTGTGTATATGTAACATGTATGTTTGCATTTTAAAAAATCTATTCCTAGCATATGAAGAACCTAGTCCTGTCTAAAATTGCATAAAGTCTTTAAAAATTCTGTATTCATTGGCAGTTGAGTTATGGATTGATTGGGAAGATAGTGGATATTTTCTTACAGGATAGGAAAAGGCACTAAAAAAAAAAAAGAAAAAATTAAACCTCAGAAGCAAAGACTATTTCTCTCTCTTTTATATATGTCAATCTGTATCTATCTATCTATTTTTATATATCTGTGTTTATAGATTTTTAATTGTCCATGAAAGGACATTTTTTTTCTGTCCTTATCCTTAAAACTGTAGGTATCATAGAGTAACAGCTATAAGCTTAGGGTCAGACAGACCTAAGTTTGAGTTTCACCTTTGTCACATTCAGGTAAGTAACTTAACCTCACTCTAAATGCCTGCCTCACAGAGAAACTGTGAGAATTTTCTGATATAATAGATATGGAATATTCAGAAGAGTATCTGGTATATAGTAAATGCTCAATAGAGTGTGATAATTATTGTTTCCTTACCTCTTCCCTATGCTTTTAATTCCTATGTTCAGCCAATCACAATCACCATTTCCTATTAGTCCTTCACCAGAAAGAGTATGAGTTCTGTACCTTTATCTATATTTCTAATACAATTACCCAGATAATTGATTTATCCATTCAAACAGTACTTATTGAGCACCTGCCCTGTGCGAAACACTGTAGTAGGAGACAAAGAGAGCAGCAAAAAAGACAGAGAGTTGCTATTAAACTTTCAGTCTAAATCATACTGCATTGAATGCTAAATTTGGATAAAATATCCCCACAGTGTCTAGCACAGTGCCAAACATTGGGGATATTCCAAAATAGCCATAGACTTAGTCTTGTAGAATTAGAAAACAATCTAGAGTTAATCTTGTATAAACCCCTTACTTTTAATCAAAGTTTGTAGCTAAGCATAGCTCAATATTGTAAGGTGATGCTTCAAAGTAGTAAGAACAAAGCAGTTTTGTTTATCACAATAACAGACCTCTTTATTTGGTAGATGAGAAACAGAGACATAGGGAGTTGATATTGTCCAATGCTAACAAGGTAGTTAGGTTCAGAGATGGGACTGGAAAATTTTGGAGTTAAAAGATATAAACTTTAAAAGAACTATAAATAAAATGTTCAAGAAATTAGATGAAAAGGTAGAGAATTTTAAATTTTAAATTATATAAAAAATATTCAAGTAGAAATTCTAGATGTGAAAAAACCCACAATAATTGAAAGTAATTCAATAAATGGATTTCACAGTAAATTAGACATAGTAGAGGAGAAAATTGGTGAAACTTAAAGAAAAGTCAGTAGAAATGTCCAGACAGAAGTATGAAGACCAATGAATAGAAAATAGCCAGAGTTATCTGAGACCAAACGAAATATCTAACCTATGTGTAATTAGAGTCTCCAGTGGAGAGGATATAGGGAATAGATCAATAGGATAACTGAAGAGAAAATGGTCAATATTTTTTGAAGACTGATGAAAGACATAAAGCTACAGGTTAAAAAAGTATTATAAAACCAAAACAAGGTAAATATAAGGAAAGTCAAATCCATGAATATCATAGTAAAACTGTAGAAAATTAAAAGCATGTAGCAGGAGAAAAAAAATGATATAATTTCAAATGAGCAGTATACGATTGATAGGTTACTTCTCAGAAAAAAATGCAAGCCAGAAGGCAACAAAATGAAATCTTTAAGTATTGAGAAGAAACAATTGCCAACCTAGAATTTCAGACTCCAAAATTAACCTTTAAACTAAGGAGAAAACAAGAACATCTCCAAACAAACAAAAGTGAGATATTTCACAAGTAATGCATTCTAATAGAAAACACTAAAGGGGATTTTTTTAGATAGAAAGATGATAATCCTAGATAGCAGCACAAAAATTTAGGAAAGAAGAAAGATCAGTATAAACAGTATAAAAGTGAATGAAATTAAATACATTTTGACTGACAAAACCAAAATGTAACGGATTTTTGAGTTTAAAATATATAGTGCATATAAATACACACATATACACAAAATAGCACAAAAGATGGTAAAGTGTTCAAAGGTCACTAAATTGTTAAGAGGTAGTGAAAGGACTAAGTTTTATGGGACCCTAATAAGTTCAATATTCTTGTTTTATGCTTCAGGATATCTCCTTTGAAAGAATAGAAAAAAAATACATAGCTAATGGAATAATAAAGGGAAAATAAAATGTGGAAGTACTTGAATCATTTCAAGAAAAAAAGAAAATAAAGGATATAAGGGTTACAAAGAAATAAAATGAAACTCTCATTTTTCATAAATAATGGAATGGTATAAAATTCAAAAGAATTTTTAGATATACTACTAGAATTAAGTGAGTTTAACAATGTTATTCATCACAAAAATTAATTGTATTTCTATTCTGGCAACATAAAATTATAAATTGAAATTTTTTTAAGAAAATTTATAATAGCAATAAAAACTTAAAAAATACTAAGGAATAATTTTAGTAAGGTGCAAGACTTCCATACAGAAAACAATAAAACATTACAGAGGTAATTTTAATACCTAAATAAACGGAGGTATATACCATGTTCATGATTTGGTAAACTTGCTATTGTAAAGGTATCAACTTTTCCCAAATTAATCTATTTTAATGTTACCCCAATCAAAATCTCAGAAGTTTTTTCTTAAGTGTATGAGCATCAACAAGCAGATTCCAAAATAGATATAAAAACACAAAGAACCAAAGCAATCTTGAAGATGATGGAAGTTGGACTGTCACTTCTAAATACAGAGATTTATTGTACAACTACAATAATTAAGACTGTATGGTATTGGTACAAATAGAGACAAATAGACCAGAATAGAGGATCTAGAGACAACACCACAAATACATAATTTTTGTCAAAAGTGGCATGCAGGGCCATAGAGGAAGGAGACTCTATCAAAACATGTTTTTAATAAATGATGAAAGGTGACTGTAGATGTAGAAAGTCACTCCTACATGACACCATATTTTAAAAAAATCTATTTTAACTGGATTATAGATCTAAATATAAAGCATAAAAACAAAGCTTTTAGAAGTTAATATAGCAAAATATACTTTTTACCTGGTGATAAGCAAAGATTTAAAACTAAATACACAAAAATATACTAATCAAAATAATGAGTGAACTTTGCTTTATATTTAAAGTAACTTTTCATTTTAAAATTTTACCTTGCTAGTTAGACCTCTGTATTTTTTACCACCACAAAGTATGTATTTTAAAAAATCTTATTGAGTGTTGGTATTTATGCTTTTGCTTTTGCTCAATAACTTTCCTTTTTATAATTTTTCTAAAATTTATGAAATATGCATGTGACAAACTTTTAAAATGCATTATTTATATTCTTATTTATAAGCTTTGCCACTGATGGTAATGCTCCATTTCAATGGAATCTTAGTAACAATATTTTGAAAGAAATCTAAAACTAAATCTCTCTTTGGCTCATTATTTATAAACCATAGAGTACAGAATTTTAGAGTAAGGAAGACTTGAACAAAGGGATTGTATTGAATGAGCTCTATAGAGAAGGAAACTGGGGTTCAGAGATAATAAATTCTGTCCACAAAGTCACTAACATGGTTAATGTCACAGCCAAGGGAGTTCTTCAGACCCAGATGGTGCTCTTCTCTTTCTTTATGCATTTTATCCATTACAAAAAATACTCTGGGTATTTGGAAAAGAGAAAAATAATGGCTGATATCCCTACTATTTTGACACAATCTTTTCTTTTAAAAAATGTATATTTGTTATTAGCTATATGAGTAGCATATATCAATAGCATATATAAAATATTAAAATGGCTTTGTTTTCCTATTTTCTTTTCAGACCTGGGCAGGTTCACCCTTCTTAGGCAACATGATGGTCACCTGCTCCCAGGAGGTCGCCATATTGATGCTGAACTTAGTGGGGACACCAGATTGGCACAGCACACTACAGCCCAGAACTCCTGGACTCAAGCAACCTTCCTGCCTCAGCCTCTTGAGTAGCTGGGACTACAGGTGCACACCACCACACTTGGCTAATCTGTATTTATAATACCTGCATAATATTTAGATAATTAGATACAGTTAATCATGCTGCTACTTTGGAATGTTTAGGTTGTTTACATTTTTTTTAGTAGTAAAAACCATGGTGAACATGTTTGTGAATCTAGAGTTTTCCATATTTGAGGTTACTTCATTAAAATAACTTAAATTCCTCTAAATTTCTACTGTCTTATGACTGTTGATATATACTGCTAAATTACTTTTTAAAAAAAGTTTACCCAAATGTTTATGGCAGCACAATTCACTATCGCTAGGTAATGGAAACAACCCAAGTGCCTATCAATTCATCAGTGGATTGTTAAAATCTGATATATGTTCACAATGGAATATTACTCAATTTTAAGAAATGACAGTGAGTTACACCTCGCATATTATCCTGGATTAAGCTTGAGCCCATTATTCGAAGTGAGGTGACACAAGACCCAAAGAATGGGCCCCACTTGTACTCGCCATCAAACTGGTATTGACTGATTAATATGGTGCTCAAATGGTGGGAGTGTTCACTAGGGAATTGGGGGTGGGGTGGGGGGGTAAGCCCACATCTGAGCAACGTGGTGGGCACTGTGGAGGGGTGGGTGGGACATGCTTGAAAAGTAGTTGGGAAGCAGAATGAGGGGTCTCTATAGGGGAAAGGAATTCCTCTAAAACTGATTTATGTGATTAACTGTACATCTCGGTAAATTCACTGAAAATCATTTAATTGTACACTTAAAATGGAGTA
>CAUYRT010054069.1:0-52243 GCA_963574885.1 Lepilemur ruficaudatus
ATGCCTGTAGTCCCAGCTACTCGGGAGGCTGAGGCAGAAGGATTGCTTGAGCCCAGGAGTTTGAGGTTGCTGTGAGCTAGGCTGATGCCACGGCACTCACTCTAGCCCGGGCAGCAGAGTGAGACTCTGTCTCAAAAAAAAATTAAAAACTAAAAAATAAATAAAATCACGTTGGCTATGTCATGGGGAAACGGACAACAGGTTGGTATAAACGCCCTGGAGGAAAATCTAGCCATTAATATAAAAGCCCTAAAAATGATTCGTTTTTTCTTCTGAATCAGTAATTCACTTCTAAATTGTGCTCGGACAAGCAAAGAATGTATCATTTTTAAGTTACCGTACGTTGGCCGGGCGAGGTGGCTGACATCAGTAATCCTAGCACTCTGGGAGGCCGAGGAGGGAAGATCACTCGAGGTCAGGAGTTCGAAACCAGCCTGAGCAAGAGCGAGACCCCGTCTCTATTAAAAATTGAAAAATAAATTAATTGGCCAATTGAAAATATATAGAAAAATTAGCCGGGCATGGTGGCGCATGCCTGTAGTTCCGGCTACTCGGGAGGAGGCTGAGGCAGGAGGATCGCTTGAGCCCCAGGAATTGGAGGTTGCTGTGAGCGAGGCTGACGCCACGGCACTCTAGCCCACGGGACAGAGCGAGACTCTGTCTCAAAAAAAAAAAAAAGTCACTGGGTAGACGTTTTTGGTTTTCAGGGCTTTTCCAATGACTGTCATTACTTTTTTTCTTACCAGAATGTTCTGTCTCTTTTTTTTCCCCCCTATATTGAACATGATTATTTATGGAAAAACTAAAGGGGTATATATATTTTAAAAAACAAAAAAAGAAAGATCCTTTGGCCGCAGGAAGGCAGAGTTAGAGTAGCCAGCAGTGGTGACTGAACTTAGGCAGGGCCAGGAGCCAGAAGCGAGGCCTCAGCCAGGCTTGGCCTCCAGCCACAGCAAGAGCAGGTGTCACCAGGGCGGGGGGGGGGGTTAGGGGCTAAGGAAGAGCCCGCAGAGCCCCACGTGGGCAGTGTGGGCAGCCTCTGCCCCCTGGCTGAGTTTTTGCCGCTGTAGGGCTGGCTGCTGTGGCGCTGGCAAGACTGTCAGGGCCTCCCCAGCCTCCTAAAATCCCAACCCAGGGCCTGGCTGCTCAGGACCCAGCTTCCAGCCCTGCCCGGTCCAGCAGCTCTGGGGCCGTGGTCCTGGGGACATAGGGAGGGACACTCCCTTGCTCCAATGGCCAGGCATTCAGGCACCAGCTGCCCTTGGTTCCTCTCCTGGCACCTGGCAGGGATGACACTGTACCCCATTGCCCCCCAAGACACGCATAGCCGGGGTCCCCTGTGAGTCAGTCACGCTGTCCTTGCTGCCCTGGGCATGCCTGGCCCAGCAGCCTGGCCTCCTGAGCCTGCAGACCTCCGTCTCTGAGCCTCTATATGTCCTCATCCCTGCAAGGAACGTCACAGTGCTTTCTCTGGGACATCATGGTGAGGGTCCCCCCGCCCCGGGGCCGGACGCAAGGGCACAATCTCATGCCACTGACTGTCAAGCAACCTCAGAGCCGGTCAGCTCTACGGTTTATGGTCCCTCCCTCTTTGGCAGACAAGAAACTTGAGATTCAGAACTTAGGAAACTGAGGTGGGGCGTGGTGGCTCACGCCTGTCATCCCGGCACTCTGGGAGGCCGAGGCGGGAGGATCGCTCGAGGTCAGGAGTTCAAAACCAGCCTGAGCAAGAGCGAAACCCTGTCTCTACTATAAATAGAAAGAAATTAATTAATTGGCCAACTAAAATATATAGAAAAAATTAGCCGGGCGTGGTGGCGCATGCCTGTAGTCCCAGAACTCTGGGAGGCTGAGGCAGGAGGATCGCTTGAGCCCAGGAGTCTGAGGCTGCTGAGAGTGAGGCTGACGCCACGGCACCCTATCCCGAGGGACAGAGCGAGACTCTGTCTCAAAAATAAAAAAAAGAACTTAGGAAACTGGGTTAGTGTGAAGGAAACAAGTCACCTGGCACCAGAGCTCACCTGGAGGTGGTTGGTGGGGGGGGTAGTTTGGCCTCGCCCAGCAGGTGGGGAGCCCGGGCCCAGGGACCACGACATGAGTCTGGGGTCCGGGGGACCCGGGGACCCGACCCCTCCAATCACAAGAGGCCCTGGCGCCAGGCCCCCAGAATGGGCCAATGGGAGGAGACCTCTCTCCGTCCCAAAATGGGGTGATGGGCCTCGGGGGTGACCAGGCAAACAGCGCGCACCACCCTGCCCCTAAAAGACACACAGGCCTCGAGACACCCCCCCTGGCCGGGTTGGGAGCTCGGCTGCCCCAAAGAGAGTCCTGGACTCCGGATCTGAAGCTTGCTGGGGGCTGAGGTTGGGGTCCGGGTGGTGGTTGGGGGGGTCCCCCGAATTCCCAGAGCCGCCCCCCGCTTCCCTCCCGCCGGATCCTGCGCTCCCAGGGCGCGCGCGGGGACTCACCAGGTGCAGGAGGCTCCGAGGACGCACGCACGGGGACCTCTGTGAGCCACGGTCCCCAGGCGACAAAGGGGGTGGCCCCGGGAGGTGGGACCCGCCCCCGCCAATCGGCCCGCTCTGGCCAAGGCCGGCGCCCGGGAGGGGAGGGACGCAGGGCGGGCGGAAGGTCAGGCCGGGCGGGCGGGCGGGGGTGGGGCCGATGCGCCCTGGCTGCTGGGCCCGCCCGGCTCGCTGGCTCACCCTCTCTGGGCCGTGCTGGCACCTGCACTGACGCCCTAAATGCAACTCCGGGGGCGAGAGACCTGCAGAGGGGAGACCCTTCTAGAATTCTCCGGGGCTTGCAAAAAGCCCCAGCAGCCAGCAGCGCTGGGTAGTTCTGAGAACTCGCCAAGGCTGAGTCAAGTAAGGTGATTCCCTCACTCAGCCCAGTACCTGCAGGTGCTGGGCACACAGAGACCCAAACAAGACCCTCTCCCGCCCGCCCTCCGTGACCCTGCAGCCGCGTGGAGCGATGACCCTTGTACAGTGGGCCACCCTTTCCCCCGTCCTGGCGGGTATTGGGGTGCCCGCCTGCCCCGGGGGCCATCCCTGCTTCCCCACAAACCCAGGTTTTCCTCTGGGCGACTCTGCTTCCTTTCCTCTCTCTCTTCCACCTGGTCCCAGGCTGGTTCCCCGGGGAACCTGGGCAACCCTGTCTCCAGCAGGGTGACCCGTCCCTCTCTGGGCCTAGGACAGGCAGGTAAAAAGAATACAGGGGGGCCGGGCACGGTGGCTCACGCCGGGAATCCCGGCACTCTGGGGAGGCCAAGGCGGGAGGATCACTCGAGGTGAGGAGTTCGAGACCAGCCTGGGCAACATAGCGAGACCCCGTCTCTACTAAAAATAATAGAAAGAAATTAGCTGGACAACTAAATATATATAGAAAAAATTAGCCGGGCATGGTGGCGCATGCCTGTAGTCCCAGCTACTCGGGAGGAGGCTGAGGCAGGAGGATCGCTTGAGCCCAGGAGTCTGAGGTTGCTGTGAGCGAGGCTGATGCCACGGCACTCTAGCCCGGGCAACAGAGTGAGACTCTGTCTCAAAAAAAAAAAAAAAAAAAAGAAAGGGGTGAGGGGCTTTTATGCTATTTGAGGCGGGCTGGGGGCTTTTGCCTGGAAGAGTTGGGAATTTTCCACTGTGACCTTTGGAGGTCATTGAGAACTAGGAGGGGTCGGTGGTATTTTCGGAATCCGGGAACCGAAACCGAAAAACTCCTTATCCAGGTGAACGTCCGGGTGTGGCCGTCCTTCAACTTAGCCAGGCCTGACAGTCACCTTTGTGGGTCTCTCTTCTCTTTAGGGTTAGGGGACAGGGTGCCCGCTACCAGCCATGCGGAGTATATTTTGCATCTGGGAGAAACGTAAATAATTAGTGACCAGTGGATGGACGTGGTAGTTCTTTGTTGAGACAGAGTCTCACTCTGTCGCCCGGGCTAGCCTCGCTCACAGCAACCTCTGACTCCTGGGCTCAAGCGATCCTCCCGCCTCAGCCTCCAGAGTAGCTGGGACTGCAGGTATGCGCCACCATGCCCGGCTAATTTTTTCTATATATATTTTTAGTTGGCCAATTAATTTCTTTCTATTTTTTTAGTAGAGACGGGGGTCTCGCTCTTGCTCAGGCTGCTCTCGACCTCCTGACCTCAGAGCGATCCTCCCGCCTCGGCCTCCCAGAGTGCCGGGATGACAGGCATGAGCCACGGCGCCCGGCTGGGCATGGTAGTTTTAAAACTCTTCTATACTCCTCCCTTTGAGCTCGGGATGGACTTAGTGATACGGCAGAAGTGACCGTGATTTCCAAATCCATCCTTCCATAGACCAGACTGAGAAACTGAGGCTCAAGGTCAAAGACCGGCAGAAAAGCCAGCTCGTCTGTGTCCCAGGACCATATGACACTTTTTGAACGAGTCTTACTGTAAACCCTCCCTCTGCCAGGTTCGTTCCCGGTGCCAGGCTTGCCCTGGCCCTCGATGCCACCTCCCCAAGACCTGCTCGGGCTTCTGGGAATGGCCTTGGGCACGGCCTCCTCTGGGCAGCCTCGCCCAGCCCTGCGCCTTGGGAGTTCCCTCATTTACAGCACAGACCACACTCTACCGTGACCATCCATATGTCTGTCTCTCTGTCTCTCTGTCTCAGCTGCAAGACCCGCCCCCCACTGAGGGCAGGGACAGGGGCTGGTGGCTGGGTCCTCCTGGGGAGGGCGGCAGGGTGGGCTTACGCAGCCCCCGGGTGAGGAGGGTCAAGGGATCCAGGGAGTCCGGCTCAGGCTGCGTGGCTGGGTGGGACAGAGACACAGATTCTTCTGTTGTATATGGATGATTCAGCCTGTTTTTTGGGAGTTCAGGAACTGGATTCCGTGTGCGCGCTGCAAAGAAAACATTAACTCCAAGGTCCACGGCCCTTCGGAGGCCAAAGAGGGCCAGTGACCTGGACTTTTATTATTTTTTCATTTAATTTAAAAAAAAATTCTTTGTTTGAGACAGAGAGTCTCGCTCTGTCGCCTGGGCTAGAGTGCCGAGGCATCAGCCTCGCTCACGGCAACCTCAGACTCCTGGGCTCAAGCGATCCTCCTGCCTCAGCCTCCCAAATCGGTGGGACTACAGGCATGTGCCACCATACCTGGCTGACTTTTTTTTCTATATATATTTTTAACTAAAATAAAATAGTCCAGCTGATTTCTTTCTATGTTTTTAGTAGAGACAGGGTCTCGCTCTTGCTCAGGCTGGTCTCGAACTCCTGACCTCAAGCGATCCTCCAGCCTTGTCCTCCCAAAGTGCTGGGATGACAGGCGTGAGCCTCCGAGCCTGGCCCTTCCTCCTGTTTTGATCAGGGTGGTTCTGAACTTTGCTTGGAGATCTCCTGACTCAGTTGGGCAATGCCTGCAAACGTGCCTGCCCTTTCCCCGTCTCTAAGGCAATCCGACCGATGCAGTTAACTTTGTCAATTTCGGTTTTAAAGATACACTTTGTTCTTTGGACCTTTCCAGAAGTCTAAGGGTGACAGGTCCAATGGTAACGCCCGTTGTGTCTGAAACTCTGGATTCAACCGCTCCAGAACTTGCCCAGTAAAATGTGTTTTCCTGGCGCTGGATATCTCAGAAAGGAAACACATTTTCCAATCAGTTCTTAGCAACTGTCATAGCACCAGCTTGCTTCCAGGGGAAAGCTTCTATCGTCTGAGTGGAAAACATGCAAAGCATGACAAGCACACACTGATACCCATGGATGGTGGCCGAGGAATGAAGTCCAACCCTAAAAGTTCAAAGGATCGGTCGGGAACAGTGAAGCTCACGCCTGTCATCCCAGCACTCTGGGAGGCCGAGGCGGGAGGATCACTTGAGGTCAGGAATTCAAGACCAGCCCGAGCAAGAGCGAGACCCCTGTCTCCACTAAAAATAGAAATTAATTGGCCAACTAGAAAAAATATATATATATAAAAAATTAGCCGGGCATGGTGACACATGCCCGTAGTCCCAGCTACTCGGGAGGCTGAGGCAGGAGGATCGCTTGAGCCCAGGAGTTTGAGGTTGCTGTGATCGAGGCTGACGCCACAGCACTCTAGCCTGGGCAACACAGTGAGACTCTGGCTCAAAAAAAAAAAAAAAAAAGAAAGAAACTAATTGGCCAAGTACAAAAAAAAATATTAAAAAACAATTAGCCGGGCGTGGTGGCGCATGCCTGTAGTCCCAGCTACTCGGGAGGCTGAGGCAGGAGGATCGCTTGAGCCCAGGCGTCTGAGGCTGCTACGAGCAAGGCTGACACCACAGCACTCTAGCCCAGGTGACAGAGCGAGTCCTTGTCTCAAAAACAAACAAACAACAACAAAAAAAAGACCGGACAACGATCCCTCCCTCCACCCCTTCCCCCAGGAGACTGCTGCTTACAGGTCCGCAGACCTGCGCTCGCTCAGGACCTGTGGGTGACCAGACAGGGGCAGCGCCGGGCTGCAGAAGACCCGGCATCCTGGTCTTCTGGAAGCCTCTTGCCGGTGGGGACCCTCCCCCCACCCCGCCCCTGGGTTTCAGGTTCCAAGATCAGCGTCAGAAAGTCCCACGGAAGCAAAACACCTTAATAAGTTACCACGTGGAGGCCAGCAGGCCTCTCAAGGTTAACACGGCGGGGTTCTCCTCTGCCGTGGATCGGATCGGATAGGATGGCTGCTGTTTATGCGGCTCAGCTGTGGCCTGCAAGGCCTTGAACCCGGGGCGTGAGCCAGGCCTATTTTTACACGCTGGAGTCAGCCTCGGAGGGGGGGAGCGCAGGGGACCTACCACGGGGCGGGAGGTAGCGCCATCCTTAGCAAGCGCAGGGCACTTAGCCTGGGCACCCTGGTCCTGGTTCATGCCCCCCGCCCGGTGACCCTTAAACCTCCCAGTGGCGCAACGCGGAGTGGGGTTGCATCATCCCCGGGCCCCGGCACGTCCCAGAGAGAACATAAGAATAAAGTAGAATAAACAAAAGAAAAAAAGATAAAAGATGATCACGTTTCAACAGTGAGGGATTTCTCTTTAAAAACTAAACAACTCCAGGCAGTGACGAGGACTTTCAAGCCACCTGTCATTTTTGGTTTTTTTTTTTTTTTTGAGACAGAGTCTCGCTCTGTCACCCGGGCTAGAGTGCCGTGGCATCAGCCTAGCTCACAGCAGCCTCCGACTTCCTGGCTCAAGCGATCCTCCTGCCTCAGCCTCCTCCCGAGTAGCTGAGACTACAGGCATGCGCCACGACGGCCAGCTAATTTTTTCTATATATTTTTACTTGTCCGGCTAATTTCTTTCTATTTTTAGTACAGATGGGGTCTTGCTATGTTGCCCAGGCTGGTTTTGAACTCCTGACCTCGAGCGATCCTCCCGCCTCGGCCTCCCGAGTAGCTGGGACTACAGGCGTGAGCCACCGCACCCGGCCTGAATATTGTTAATTTTAATTAATGTTCAATATTCATTTTACTATGATTGAAATAACCTTCTGTAGCGATTTTTAAAGTTCTAAAATCATAGCAAAGCCAAACAAAACATTACATGTGAGCTGGAAATCCGTAGGGCCCAGGGGGACAGAGGCTATGGTACCCTGACAGACCGGTGTCCCTGTGGTGCCGGGCATGTCGTAGGCACTCAGCCAGCAGGTCCTGAATGGGTGAATGAATGAATGACTGTGGGGATGAAGGAATGAATGAAAGGGTTGGCAGGATGCCCTGGTTCCCATGGGGCCGGGAGGCTCACGTTTACCCCACGTCCCGTGGGAGAGCACAATGACCAAAGACAGATGCTGGAGCTGCCGTACACACCGGGTAGCTGGTGGCCACCTGCGGCCGGGAGTGGCCCCTGGGCCTGCTGGAGTTAACTCAGGGACTTTGCTGTCACTCTAGTTCTCCAAGGCAACAGCTGCCGGTTCCTTAACCCTCATGTGACAGCTTAGCACAGACACAAGGATCCGGCCGGGCGCGGTGGCTCACGCCTGTCATCCCAGCAGTCTGGGAGGCCGAGGTGGGAGGATCGCTCGAGGTTAGAGCTCGAGACCAGCCTGAGCAAGAGCGAGACCCCGTCTCTACTAAAAAAATAGAAAGAAATTAGCTGGACAACTAAAAATATATATACAAAAAATTAGCCAGGTATGGTGGCACATGCCTGTCATCCCAGCTACTCGGGAGGCTGAGGCAGGAGGATTGCTTAAGCCCAGGAGTCTGAGGTTGCTGTGAGCGAGGCTGACGCCACGGCACTCACTCTAGCCCGGGCAACAGAGCGACACTCTGTCTCAATAAAAAAAAACACAAGGACCTGAGTTAGGACAAGCCCCAGAGACACCCGTTGACGTCCCACCTGTGCCGCTAGTCCCAGCTCATCAGCACCTGCCGAGGCTCAGTCCTGCAAGGCCAGCCAGACCTTGGTTGTCGCAGACATCAGGCCGTCTGTGGGTCCACCAGTGCACTGAGGAGACGGAGGCCGTGTTTGCCGGGGAAGGGGCGTCTCTGGTCTGCGCATACCCCACTATGCATGCCCGACGACACACATGCTCACGTCCCTTTGACGGGGCGCATAGCCCCGCTGCGTGTTATGCGTGTGCGTGTTTTTGCGTGTGCGAGGCTGGAGGTCCCTGCGGGCAGAGGGGTGCACAGCCTGCAAGCCTTTGGTGCCCGGGAGCCAGTGTCCGTGTGCACACGTGTGTGCGTGTGTGCACACGTGTGTATGTGTGTGCACACGTGTGTATGTGCGTGCACACGTGTGTGCGTGCGTCCATTGCAGAAACCGCTGGTTTCTGTGCCTGTGTGTGCGTGCGCTTGGGAGCTCGTCCCCAGGCCCAGGTGTACCGGTGGTGGCCCTGGGCAGGTCACCCGAATGCCTGACGTCTCAGTCTCGCAGGGGAGCCGGGCGGGGTGGCGAGGTCTCTGCACATGGAGGCCGCATTCCTGGCCCAGGGGACACAGGCTGCGATTCGCACATTCCATTCCTGACATTCCCACAGGCGACGCGAAGAGCGGAAGCAAAGCCGGACAGTTAGTAATTCAAAAAAGAGAAGAGGAAAAAAAACAAAGGACGGTTCCTTGCAGCTCCCGGGGGGCTATGCGGTTTCCTGATTCCGAAGCCGAAGCCGTGTCCTCTCTCTGAGGGACCCCGGGAAAGGGGGAAAAGGTGCCCCAGGGGACAGGGAGGAGGGTCAGAGCCAGAGCCAGGACTGCTGCTGCCTTTGGACAACAGGATCTGATCACGATGGCTTCCCGTCGCTCCCATTTCTCAGCTGGGAAAACTGAGGCTCACAGCGCCCGAATCACCTGTGCCCGTCCTTCCCCATCCTATTCGTGGCAGCAGCGGCGGCTGCCTCTGCAAAGGCCCCGGGGCCACCCACAGGGGGCTTTTTCCTCCTGTGACCTCCACATCTGCCCTGTACTCAGTCCCACCCTCCTCCAGGGCCACCTGGGCCCCCTGCTCCTCCTCTTAGCCCTCTCTGACGACCACTTTGAGAGGCCGCGGGGGGACCTGACCCTGAAACTGTCCTTCCAGCACAAAAACTCTCTAAGTCCCCCCGCCAAGTCTGTGCTCACAAAGGCCCCCGCTTCTCAGCGGTGTAGACGACGGAGTGGTTCTCAAAGGGGTTCCAGGAGGAGCCCCGGGGCTCCGAGACCCTTTCAGAGGGTCTGAAAGGTGAAACCTTGTTGGTGACAAAGAAAAGCAGGCTAATTTTTTCTATATATTTTTAGTTGGCCAATTAATTTCTTTCTATATTTTTCAGTAGAGACTGGGTCTCGCTATGTTGCCTAGGCTGGCCTCGAACTCCTAACCTCGAGCGATCCTCCTGCCTCGGCCTCCCAGAGTGCCGGGATGACAGGCGTGAGCCACCACCGTGCCTGGCCGAGTCCCTCGTCTTAAAAAGAGGAAAGGGCCCACCCCGCGGTGCCCTGTGGATGGTAAAGGACAGAGCTGGGTGACGCTCGCAGCTGGCAACGCCACGCCTGTCCCCCTGCATTGCGGACACCGCCCCATCTGCTCTCTAAGGCCGAGGGTGTCTGTGGGCGCTGTGGGGGGGGGACTCTTAGCAGCTCGCTACTCAAAGCGTGGCCGGGCCCCTGTCCCTGGCATGGATGCTGCCTGGCACCGTCCCCAGGCGGGCACCCGGCCAGCTCCCTGGGCACACATTTTCCTCCGTGCCCAAGGTGTGAGAAAAAGGAACACATTTGTTGTCACTCTTGCTGGAAAAGGCCCGATTTCCAAAAAGCAGGGTGTTTCTCGACCGGTCACAAAGGACGTACGTTCTGTCATTCCTGTCCGAAGTACCAGGTGACGTGAAAGCGGCTCCTTCACAGAAAAAAAAATATTTTGTGGGGAGGCCGGTCCCTGGAGGCCCACGGAGGCCGAACTGAACGCCTCTGTTCCCCGAGCCAGCGGCCCGAGGACCAGATTGGGAACCTGGGGCCAGTGCCCCAGGGTGCCGGTCCTCCCGTCTGTGTCTCCACAAAGAGGCCCAGAAATAAAACATCCGAAGGGAAAAATAAAAAACACCCCAGGAGGAAAGAAGCTATTCAGATGGCAAAGGGCATTCAGAGAGGTGGCCGGTGACAAAATAAATACACAGAACCTCGCGGCTTGCCAAGGCCCCGAAAATAGCGGTAACAAAATACATCGAGGAGAAAAGATGCCATTCACCATTGAGTAAGAATGAGAAATTCCTGGGAATACACTGAACAACGAAGCACACACAGGACCTCAAGTCAGAGGACGTCAGCTGTCACCTGAGAAATGCAGATTATTTAGCAGATGGGGAGAGGTGCGTTGAAAGACACAGTATTGTAAAAATATCCATTTTTTTCTAGCAAGAAATATTTGAAGGCCGGGGGCAGAGGTTCCTGCCTGTCATCCCAGCACTCTGGGAGGCCGAGGTGGGAGGATCGCTCCAGCTAAGGAGTTCGAAACCGGGCTGAGCAGGAGCGAGACCCCGTCTCTACTAAAAATAGAAATAAATTAGTTGGACAACTAAAAATATATATAGAAAAAATTAGCCGGGCGCAGTGGCTCATGCCTGTCATCCCAGCATTCTGGGAGGCCAAGTTGGGAGGTTCGCTCGAGGTCAGGAGTTTGAGACCAGCCTGAGCAACACAGCAAGACCCCGTCGCTACTAAAACTAGAAAGAAATTAGCTGGACAACTAAAAATATATATATATAGAAAAAGTTAGCCTGGCATGGTGGCGCATGCCTGTAGTCCCAGCTACTTGGGAGGGAGGCTGAGGCAGGAGGATCGCTTGAGCCCAGGAGTTGGAGGTTGCTGTGAGCGAGGCTGACACCACAGCACTCTAGCCTCGGTGACAGAGCGAGACTCTGTCTCAAAAAGAAAAAAAATGCCATGATGACAAACAAAGATGTTTTCAGGCTAAATTCAACTCATGTACTTTTTACAGAGGGTCTTATAGGTGTGTATCTTTTTCTTACTGAATTTAAGAACATTCTAGAGATTCCAGAACTCAGAAGATGCTCAAAGTTTCAACAGTTTTAAACTTTTTTTCATTCCATTGTTTGACTTTATTTTAAGGCCTTTTGCCACGTGGAAATTTTAGTTTCTTTCTTTTTTCTGAGACACAGTCTCGCTCTGTTGCCCGGGCTAGAGTGCCGTGGCGTCAGCCTCACTCACAGCAGCCTCAGACTCCTGGGCTCAAGCGATCCTCCTGCCTCAGCCTCCCGAGTAGTAGCTGGAACTACAGGCATGCGCCACCACGCCCGGCTAATTTTTTCTATATATTTTTAGTTGGCCAGCTAAATTCTTTCTATTTATAGTAGAGATGGGGTCTTGCTATGTTGCCCAGGCTGGTCTCAAGCTCCTGACCTCGAGCGATCCTCCTGCCTCAGCCTCCTGAGTAGTAGCTGGGATGACAGGCATGTGCCACCACACCCGGCTCATTTTTTTTCTATATACTTTTAGTTGTCCAGCTAATTTCTTTCTATTTTTTTAGTAGAGACAGGGGTCTCGCTCTTGCTCAGGCTGGTCTCAAACTCCTGACCTCGAGCGATCCTCCCGCCTCGGCCTCCACCCAGAGTGCCGGGATGACAGGCATGAGCCACCGCGCCCGGCCGGCATTTCTTCTAAAACTTACGTATGGCTTTAAGATTTTTACGTCTTTAAGGTTAAGCATTCTGTGCTGTATTTTCCCCCCACGCTGAAAAATGAAAATTTCCCTCTGGCCTCCCTTGCACCATACCTGTGGCCTGTTTCCAATAGCGTCACGCGGCCAAGGCAGCTACCACGGCGGCTCTGGGGTCACGGGCTGGCTGGCATGGGGACCCTGAGCGGCCAGAGCTACTTGCTGGCTGCGTCCCCCTCCCTCTCGGGGGTCCTCGTTCCCCTTCTGGTGAGGGAGAGGGTCTGAAAACAAGAACCCCCCAGCTCCCTGCCTTCATCATCTTGAGGCTGGCTCTCAACCCCAGGCCTGGTGCACACAGAGGGCCTTTGAGCAGGGCTGGCAGGCTGGAGGCTGGAGTGTCCCTGGGCTACCCGAGTGTCCCCGAGGGAATGCTTTGAAGAGGCCCCGCCCTTCCTGGGGCCGAGGCCATCCTTCATCCCCTCGGGGGACCCCCCCCACCCCCGTGCTGGTGGGGCTAGTGGATCCCTGCCAGGGAGCTGCTTCCTCCTTCCCTCTCTCCTGTCACCCCCGGGGTAGCTGGCTGTTTCCTCCCCCGCCCCCTTGCAGGAGCTCACAGAAATAAGGCCATGCATTGCTTCCGGCCCAGAGCCAACCCCGGCTTGCTTGGGGGACTCCGCGTCACCAGGAGGGTCTGAGCCTGGGAAGCTGCTCCCTGGAGGAACCCACAGGCCGTGCCCTAGTGATGGCAGCAAGGGGTAGACTTCTTTTTTTTTTGAGACAGAGTCTCACCCTGTCGCCCAGGCTAGAGTGCCGTGGTGTCAGCCTCGCTCACAGCAACCTCCAACTCCTGGGCTCAAGCAATCCTCCTGCCTCAGCCTCCTCCCGAATAGCTAGGACTACAGGCATGTGCCACCATGCCCAGCTAATTTCTTCTATATATTTTTAGTTGGCCAATTTATTTCTATTTTGAGTAGAGACGGGCTCTCACTCTTGCTCAGGCTGGTTTCGAACTCCTGACCTAGAGCGATCCTCCTGCCTCAGCCTCCCGAGTAGCTGGGACTACAGGCACGCGCCACAATGCTCGGATAATTTTTTTTTCTATATATTTTTAGTTGTCCAGCTAATTTCTTTCTATTTTTTTAGCAGAGATGGGGTCTTGCTCATGCTCAGGCTGGTCTCGAACTCCTGACCTCGAGCGATCCTCCCGCCTTGGCCTCCCAGGGTGCTGGACTACAGGCATGAGCCTCTGCGCCCGGCCAGCTGTGTTTTCTTTCCTTTTCCTTTTCCTTTTCCTTTTCCTTTTCCTTTCCTTTCCTTCTTTTCTTTTCTTTTCTTTTCTTTTGTGTGTGTGTGTGTTTTTTAATGGGTATTAAAAAAAAATCCCAAATCTGACAAATGTTGGCATGGATGCGGAGAGACAGGAAAACTCCTACGTTGCTGGTGGGACTGCAAACTAGTGCAACCCCTGTGCAAAGCAATACGGAGATTCCTTAAAGCGATACAGGTAGATCTACCATTGGATCCAGCAATCCCATTACTGGGCATCCACCCAAAGGAACAAAAAGACACTCTATAAAAAAGACACCTGCATTCGAATGTTTATAGCAGCACAATTCACAATCGCAAAGACGTGGAAACAACCCAAGTGCCCGTGAATGCATGCGTGGATTAATAAAATGCGGTAGCCAGGCGCGGTGGCTTACCCTATAATCCCAGTTACTCGGGAGGGAGGCTGAGGCGGGAGGATCACTTGAGCCCAGGAGCTGGAGGCTGCTGTGAGCGAGGCTGACGCCACGGCACTCTAGCCCGGGCGACACAGTGAGACTCTGTCTCACAAAAAAAAACAAAAACAAAACTTGGAAGCCATAAAGGAAATGACTGACAGCTGGGAGTATTGCAGAAACGAAAGGGACAGTGTCGTAAGCAAATTAAAAGACGGATTGCAGACGGGGAGAAAACAGTTCGCAGCAGATGGAATGTTCCAGCGGTTAATATCTGTGTTGCACAAACATGTCTTACAAATAAATAAGGAAAAGGTGGGAAGTGGGTGAGGATAAAACGGACCATTCAGGCCGGGCGCGGTGGCTCACGTGTGTGATCCTGGCACTCTGGGAGGCCGAGGCGGGAGCATCGTTTGAGCTCAGGAGTTCGAGGCCAGCCTGGGCAACATAGCAAGACCCCATCTCCACTAAAACAATAGAAACAAATTAATTGGCCAACTGAAAATACATATAGAAAAAATTAGCCGGGTGTGGTGGTGCATGCCTGTAGTCCCAGCTACTCGGGAGGAGGCTGAGGCAGGAGGATCACTTGAGCCCAGGAGTCTGAGGTTGCTGTGAGCAAGGCTGACGCCACAGCACTGTAGCCTGGGCGACAGAGCGAGACTCTGTCTCAAAAAAAAAACCACACAAATCAGATGAATGACACAGCAGTAGAAGTCAAAGGCCCCCCGAGTGGGAATATATCTCGATCTCACGAGCAGTGCAGAAAAGGAATTTAACCATTTCTCACTCATTTCTTTGACTACGGCCACGTTCTGCTGTGGTTTTGTAGCCTGCTTTTTTCCCCCTTTAATCGTATAAGCATAGATTAATAAATTTATTTATATATTTTTTAATTTTTTTTAGATACAGAATCTCGCTGTGTTGCCCGGGCTAGAGTGCTGTGGCATCAGCCTCGCTCACAGCAACCTCAGACTCCTGGGCTCAAGCGATCCTCCCGCCTCGGCCTCCCAGGTAGCTGGGACTACAGGCATGCGCCACCACGCCCGGCTAATTTTTTCTATATGTTTTTAGTTGGCCAATTAATTTCTATTTTGAGTAGAGACTGGGTCTCGCTCTTGCTCAGGCTGGTCTCGAACTCCTGACCTCGAGCGATCCTCCTGCCTCGGCCTCCTCCCAGAGTGCGGGGACGACAGGCGTGAGCCCCCGCGCCCAGCCCCTAACTGCAAATGTTTAATGTCCTCTGGGGACCCTGCTGCAGCAGCGACTCCGCGGTGGTCTCCCAGCCCTGCTGCTCTCCGCCTCTCGTTCCTTCCCTGGTGAGTGACTGGAATTTGTGTCCGGGGAACGTGTCGATTGGCTTTTGGACATCAATGATTAATCCACACGCCGGTCCACAGAGCACTGGGCGGGAGGACAGCAGAGCTTCCAGTCCAAAGGGTGGCCGGAGTCACTGTTTAACCGGGCGCTGGCCTCTGCGCACGGGCTGACCTTCGCTGACGCTGCCGGGCCTGGCGCTGACCCAGCTCTGCTGCTGAGCTCAGCAGACCCAGCGTGAGCCCGGCGTGTCCTCGGGGACCTCCCCAGAGAGCGGGGCCCGCGCCTGTCATCCCAGCACTCTGGGAGGCTGAGGCGGGAGGATCGCTCAAGGTCAGGAGTTCGAGACCAGCCTGAGCAAGAGCGAGACCCTGTCTCTACTAATAATAGAAATTAATTGGACAACTAAAAATATATAGAAAAAATTAGCCGGGCGTGGTGGCGCATGCCTGTAGTCCCAGCTACTTGGGAGGCTGAGGCAGGAGGGTCGCTTGAGGTCAGGAGTTTGAGACTAGCCTGAGCAAGAGCGAGACCCCATCTCTACCAAAATTAGAAAGAAATTAGCCCGGTAACTAAAAATATATGGAAAAAATTAGCCGGGCATGGTGGCGCATGCCTGTAGTCCCAGCTACTCGGGAGGCTGAGGCGGGAGGATCGCTCGAGCCCATGAGTTTGAGGTTGCTGTGAGCGACGCTGACGCCACGGCACTCTAGCCCGGGCGACAGAGCAAGACTCTGTCTCAAAAAAAAAAGATTCGTGATATTTTCACGGTCACCGTGCATGCGGGAGACGGCACGGACCAAGGGGAGGTCCAAGCAGGTAGGCGACTTACCTGCCAGCTCTCGGGGAGCCGGGCTGCAAGGCGGTGGTGGCAGTTGGGGATTCCTGCAGGACACGGAGGATGACGGAGCGTGGCCTGGACGTGGGTTTAAGGAGCACCAGGCGGGGAGGTCGGAATGAGCGGGACCCCCATGGCTGGCTGGCTGGGGAATCCGACGCTGCTGGATCAAGGCGTGGGACCCCACGGGGGACCTTCGTGTCCCTGTGAGCCCAAAATAAGGTCCCCCGAGCTCCGCAAACGCAGACACAAGAGACTCCGCCGCAGGGTGGCCTCCACGCCACCCCCCCCACCCGCCGAGGCCAAGGAAACCAAGCCCACGAATGCCGAGACGGTGTCCAAGTTGGTTTTTTTTTTCCTTTTTATTGGCAAAGTAAATATTTTTTATGAAGGACCAGAGAAAATATACATAATTGTCACATATGTACACTGGCTTTATAGATTTTTTTAAAATTTCAAATGTACACAAATATTGATATGTTATTAAAAGACATCTTCTGTCGGTGTGTCTATGTACAGTTTATTTACAGACATTCATAGGATGTGACAGGAACCTGTCCAAACGCGCTAGTTCATTGCATATTAATTTCTAGACAAGGGAAGGAATGCGCCCCTAAATCAGGGCGGGGGGCGATCCAGGCCTTCTGCGCCCAGTCTGCCTGCCCGCTGCCCGCCCCGGAGGGTGTCCTGGAGGCTGGTGTCAGGATGTGTCTGGGGGATACCGGAGCAGGTGCGAGCCACGCTGGGCACAGACGCCGTGGCTCTGTCTGCCCTGCACGTTTAACTCAAACGCGTGCACTGCTATCGCCCCCGGTTGGGGGACGCTTTCCGCCTCTCCCTGGTGACCACGGCATCTCGGTGACCAAGGGGCCCTCACGCCACGGTGCTGGCCTGGACTTCAGCCTGCTTCCTTCGCCGCCAGCACGGCTCCCTCTGGGAAGGCGACATTGCAAAAACGGCATCTCCCCGAGCTGGCGTTGGGCCCCGGTGGGGAGCCCAGTGGGAGGAGGAGGGCCAGGCCCGCCCCCCAAAACCCCTTCTCCAGGACTATCTGCTGCGGCAGACGCCGGCCCCCTCCCCGCCACCACCGCGGAAGACACCAAGGCACAAAGGCGTGTCCCAGCTCCGTGCGCCCCGGCTCTATGCGCCCCGGCCCGTGCGCCCCAGTCCCGCGCGCCCCGGCTCCGTGCGCCCCAGCCCAGCGCGCCCCGGCCTGTGCGCTCCGGCTCTATGCGCCCCGGCCCGTGCACGCCCCAGTTCCGTGCGCGCCCCGGCTCCGCGCGCCCAGGCACGCGGCAACAGGACTTCACGACACCCCCCCACCAAGAAAGGCGGCGGGTGGCGGGCTCTGGGTGCAGAAGGTGCGCTGGTAACATTGCCACGGTCCAGCAGAAGTGGCGAATAAATTATCCCCCCCCACCTCCAAAAACCAACCCCAATGGGGGCGGGGGGGGACCCTGGGGCGGCGCCGGCGGGTGCGCTCAGCTCAGTTGACAGCGGCGCGCACCGAGCTGCGGCCGCTGCGCGGGAAGCGATGCACCTTGATGTGCTTGGACAGGTGGTCGCTGCGCGCGAACTTCTTCTCGCACACGGGGCACTGGTACGGCTTCACGCCCGAGTGCGAGCGCCGGTGCCGCGACAGCTCGTCGGAGCGCGAGAACCTGCGGGACACGCGGGGGTCAGCCTGGTGGCTGGAGCGCTCAGGCTCCCCCGACCCGACCCCGGCCACCTCGCGCGCCCCACCGCGCATCCTCCTGCTGGACCAACGCTCCCCGGGTGCGCGAGTAAAGGTGCGCACAGCAGGGCTTCCCTGGTTGGCTCCTGTGTCTCCGGCTTCCACTGTGGCGGGGAGAGGGGTCCTCAGGCTGCAGCGCTCAGGACCCCCCCGACGCGACCCCGGCCACCTCGCGCGCCCCATTGCGCAGCCCAGAGCTCCCCAGGCGCGACGCGGCCTCCCCCAGCACCGCAGGGCGTCCCTGGATGGCTGTTGCGTCTCCTGCTTCCACTCCCATCTTATTTTTTTATTTTTTATTTTATTTTTTTGAGACACAGTCTCGCTCTGTCGCCCGGGCTAGAGTGCCGTGGCGTCAGCCTCGCTCACAGCAACCTCAGACTCCTGGGCTCAAGCGATCCTCCTGCCTCAGCCTCATGAGTAGCTGGGACTACACGCATGCGCCGCCATGCTCGGCTACTTTTTTCTATATATTTCTAGTTGGCCAATTTATTTCTTTCTATTTTTTAGTAGAGACGGGGTCTCGCTCTTGCTCAGGCTGCTCTCGAACTCCTGACCTTGAGCGATCCTCCGTCCTTGGCCTCCCAGAGTGCTAGGATGACAGACGTGAGCCACCGCGCCTGGCCCTACCCATCCTTTAGAGCTCATCTCCAACGTCACTTCCTCAGGAAAGCCCTCCAGGATTGCATCCCCAGTCCAGGCGACTACAGCATCACGAGCCTCTCTTTCCCCCACTCTTGCCGCCCTTGCAGTTTTAAATTCGTGTCAACGTTTTAACGAACGTCAGTCTGTCTGTCCCGCTAGACTCCGGCTCCACGCGGGCGTGTCTGTCTGGGTCCCCGTGGGCTCCGCGTGACCAGCCCAGTGCCCGGTGGGTGACAGGTGTGGTGAGCGCATTTCAGTGCACGGGGGGGGGCAGGGAGCAACCTCAGGACAGGGCGCTGTCCGGGGGAGAGTCCCGGTGCCCACATGCACACATGCTCACGTACATGTGCTCACACATACACACCCACACACGTGCTCAACACATGCACACGTGCTAACATACACACATGCTCACCCACACACGTGCTCACACATGCACACGTGCTAACATACACATGCTCACCCACACACGTGCTCACACACATGCACACGTGCTTACACACGCTCACCCACATGCACACCCACATACACGTGCTCACATGCACACATGTGCTAACATGCACAGGCTCACCCACACACCTACACGCACACACACGTGCTTACACACATGCTCACCCCACACACGTGCTCACACACATGCATGCACACGTGCTCACGTATACACATGCTCACCCCACACAATGCTCACAGACACATATACGCACACACATGCTCACACATACACACATGCTCACCCACACATACACGTGTTCACATACATATACACTTGCTCAACCCACACTCATGCTCACATATACATACATGCACACAGGTGCTCACACATGCTCACCCGCACACGTGCTCACACACATGCTCACCCCACACATGTACTCACATACACACATGCACATATACACACATGCTCACCCACACATACATGTGCTCACCTATACACACGCACACACACCTACATATACATGTGCTCACATGCACACCTACATGTGCATATGCTCACATACATACATGCACATATAAGCACACGCACATACATGCTCACCTACACATACACGTGCTCACGTACACACATGCTCACCCACATGCACACACACGTGCTCACCCACATACATGTGCTCACATACATGCATGCACAATGCTCACCCACACACATGCACACACGTGCTCACACACCTACACATGCTCACCTACACGTGCATATGCTCACATGCATGCACATATACGTGCACGCACATACACACTTATACATACATGTGCTCACGTACACACATGCGCATACACACGCTCACACGAACACACACGCACACACGTACATGCTCACGCTGTGGGAGGACAAGGGCCTCAGCCGCGGCTACTGCCCGGCGCCCGGATCCCACTCCCCCACGGGGGCGGCCCCTGCGCTCAGAGGCTGTCACCGCCCAGCCCTCGTCCTGCAGTGCCAGTGTGCCCGGCACAGGGCAGCGCCCTCCACATGCCTGCAGGAGAGATGGAGCCCGACTCTCCTGCCTGCCAGACGAGGACACTGAGGGTCAGAGTGGTGGTGAGGGCCTGACCCAGGGTCACCGACAAGACAGAGCAGCCGGGACCGGAGCATAGGTCTCAGCGCGGTCCCCGAGACCCGTGTCCTGGGGCCGGGACCCCCTGTCCCCAGCCACTGCTGCTAAGCAGACGAGCTGGCCCAGGGCAGGGACAAGCAGACAGCTGGAGGAACAGAACAGGAGGGAGCCAAGGAGCCAGGATCGGCCCCGTCGGACCTGCAGGTTGAGGCCAGGCCTCAAGGAGGCCAACTCCCGCGGCCCAGGGGACAGCAAGCGAGACCTACCCTCAGGTCCCCGCCCTGGGCCTCAGTTTACCCGTGTCCAGCGAAAACCTTGGGACTCCCGCTGGCCTTCCAAGACTCATCGCAGAGGCCACACGCAGTGACACAGAGCCCTCTCTGGCCCCGGTGACAACTGGGGACACCCTGGGAGAACAAGCTGCCCTCACTCAGGAACCCCCGTCCCCACTGCCAGAGGGTCCAGGCGGGAAAGGTGCAGGCTTTGCAGACAGCCAGCTCTGCCGCTTCCCGGCTGGGCAACCTGGGCGAGGGGCCGAGATTCCCGAGCCTCAGTTTCCCCTCCCGGAGATGGGACGAGCCCACAGGTGCATGCTGGCCGGCAGCATGACTCGTGCCGCTGAGCTGCAGGACAGAGGACGCATGATGGGAACCCGGGGGACTCCCGGGGCAGCCCGTGACATCGGCCTTGGCCCCTACATGGCGCGGCTGCATCAAGGCGCCGCTTCCGGGAGCCGCTATAATCCGCCATCCTCCAGAAAGCCATTCTCGTCAACGGTCCACGCTCGGGGACCCCCACGGGAGCGGAGCCTCTAGACTTGTTCAGTTGACAACCTGCTCAACTGTACCTGGGCCTCTGCCTGCTGGCTGCGGGGAGGGGGGTCAGGGCACCAGACCACTGGGTTTGAATCCTGTTCGTGCCACCTTCTGGGGGGGCCTCCTGCGTCCGCTGCGGGTGACAAGGGGACCTGACACCCGAGACGGCCGGGAGTTATTGACATGCACACGGGCCCCGGCGGGAGGGGACTCTGTCTGGACAGAGTGGCCCGGCCATTCTGGAACAGGGCGTCCCGCTGCAAGGAACAAAGGAAGCCTGTGTCTGCGACGGAGGCGGGGAAACTTCTAGGAAGGCAGCGGACGCTTCCCGGAGTGTCGGAGCGGGCGCGGGGAGAGCCCAGTGACGGCCCTGTCCCTGTCGGAGGGTGGCGAGGTCGCGTCACCGGAGGGGAAGGGACGAGTTGGGGACCGACGGCTCCCCCGGCCGGACGCCTGCTGTCCCGCTTCCCGGCTGCGTGACTCTGGAGGACTTAAGCGTAACCGTTCTGTGCCTTAATTTCTCCCTCTGTAAAATGGGCACGATTTTCCAGACGCATCACAGAGCAGTGCCCAGCACGGCAGGCTCGTGCGGGCAGGACAAAACTGGGACCGTCACAAGAGCACAGGACGTTAGCTGTCACAACAGCAGCCAGGGGCGGGCGCAGCATTTCAGACACAGGGCACAGGAGGGGACGATGCCCACGCCGTAGGCCCCCCCCCTCGGCAAGGGGAAGAGGCAGTAAGGCCGACTGTGGGGCCACAATGAGAACTGGATGGGAATTTAGGGTACCGACGTACACTTAACGGCCAGGGTAGCCTCAAGAGGTGATGAGCTCCCCGTAGCAGGAAGTATGCAAGTGAGGGGATTGGGTGGAGGAGATTCCAGCTCTGAGAAACTTAAGACGAGCGCCCAGCAGACGGTAAGTGCTCAGTAAATATGAAATCTCATCGTCATCACCATGGTCACGATGTCCCAGACCGAGCTGCCCCAGAGCTCGGTCCGTCCTCGCTCCCAACTGCTACAAGAGGCTGCCAGGGCCTGTGATCCTGGCACTCTGGGAGGCCGAGGAGGGAGGATCGCTCGAGGTCAGGAGTTCGAGACCAGCCAGAGCAAAAGCGAGACCCCGTCTCTACCAAAAATAGAAAGAAATTAATTGGACAACTAAAAATATATATAGAGAAAATTAGCTGGGCTCACACCTGTCATCCCAGCACTCTGGGAGGCCGAGGCGGGAGGATCGTGTGAGGTCAGGAGTTCAAGACCACCTGAACAAGAGCGAGACCCCGTCTCTATCAAAAATAGAAAGAAATTAATTGGACAACTAAAAAAATATATAGAAAAAATTAGCCGGGCGTGGTGGTGCATGTCTGTAGTCCCAGCTACTCCGTAGGCCAAGGCAGGAGGATCGCTCAAGGTCAGGAGTTCGAGACCAGCCTTGGCAACATAGCAACACCCCATCTCTACTAAAAAAATAGAAAGAAATTATCTGGATGACTAAAAATATGTACACAAAAAATCAACCGGGCATGGTGGTGCATGCCTGTAGTCCCAGCTACTCGGGAGGAGGCTGAGGCAGGAGTATCGCTTGAGCCCAGGAGTTGGAGACTGCTGTGAGCGAGGCTGACGCCACGACACTCTAGCCGGGGCGACAGAGTGAGACTCTGTCTCAAAAAAAAAAAAAAAAGAGGCTGCCAGGGCTCCGTCCACCGTCTGTCTCTCCGTAGAAGATTGTCCCCGCCTTAAGGGACACAAGCATCACCAGAGAACCTTCAGGAAGCCCAGCTGGCGACGCCCCATCCTTGGAGACACAACCCCACCCCCAGCGCCCAGCCGGACAGCGCCTGGCCCTGTTACCCCATAAGCGAAGGCCGGAGATGCTGGAGGAGCCCTTCAGAAGCCCAGGGCGTGGCAGACGGCAGGCACGGTTCCCACGGTGAGCGCGTCACGAATGCCAGGCATACGCCACACCTTCTCCTGCCCAGTGGGTCCTGAGCAAGACCAGTGCCGAGGCCCAGAGAGTGAGTCCTCCCCACAAACCCCCCCACTTGCACTTGTATACCTCCTGCCACGGGGAGCTCACTACCTCCTGTGGCCACCATGTGGAGATGGCTAAGATCTGATGCCCTAAGACACATCTGGGTGGAGCCCAGAAGGAGGCAGCCGTCCAACCTGGCCTCACCCTAACTGGAGGAGTCACCCCAGCACCGACCAGGGCATGGTGCCCGGGAGGGTGAGGACCAGTGCTCGGGAGGGGGAGGCTGCGAGCTCCGTGCAGCCTCTCCCTGGCCCCTGCCCACCCCGGCTGGGAGGACAGCAGTGCACCCCAAGACTCCCCGCCCGTGTAGACGCCACACTGAACACCTCCGGGGTCCCTCCTGGAACTCAGACCTTGCGTGAGAGCCACGATACTTGACCTCAGCCGGGAAGGCAGAGGCTGCTGAGCACCCCTGCAGCCCTGGGGTCCTCCTCTACAGAGAGGGAAACTGAGGCTCCACAGGGGCGGCACAGCAAGCTGGTGGCTGATCCTGGGGGTAGGGACAGAGACCACAGCCCGCCTCGCTTTTCTTTTCTTTTTTTTTTTTTTTTGAGACAGAGTCTCCTCACTTTGTTGCCTGGGCTAGAGTGCCATGGCGTCAGCCTGGCTCACAGCAACCTCAGACTCCTGGGCTCAAGTGATCCTCCTGCCTCAGCCTCATGAGTAGCTGGGACTATAGACATGCACCACCACACCCGGCTAATTTTTTTCTATATTTATTTTTAGTTGGCCAATTAATTTCTTTCTATTTTTTTAGTAGAGACAGGGTCTCACTCTTGCTCAGGCTGGTCTCAAACTCCTGACCTCGAGCAATCCTCCCGCCTCGGCCTCCCAGAGTGTTGGGATGACAGGCATGAGCCACCGCGCCCGGCCATCCGCCTTGTTTTTCCACGTGACATGGCAAGGTGCCCTTTCCTTCTGCACCCCCCTGGTCCCCTTCTCAGCCGCCCCCCCAAGCTTTGGCCACTCAACACGGCACACACCCGCTGCCACGGTCCGTCCGCCCCGCGCCCACTCGGCAGGCCGGAGGCTGGGGGCTCAGAGGCACCGAAAGGTCACCAGGCTGCAGCCTGGGCTCTCACAGAAGCCCCTCGGGGCCGTCTGAAGGGAGCAGGGAAGGGACAGGACCACGAGTGATGTCCTCACTCAGGAAGGGTCTCCATCATCCAAGACACCGTCTGGGAAAAGTCCCCTCTCCGGCCGGCTCGGTGACAACATTGCTCTCAAGACATTGCACGGCCCAGCTCCCCATCCACCAGGACCCCGCACCCTGCGGCCGAGTCTCAGAAACTCTCAGCACCAGACTGTGGCGCAAAACCACAAAAGCTCCAAACAGCTCCTGGCGTGTGTCGCTCACACCCGTAACACACGCACGGACACGCAAACACACACAGTCACACGCGACAGACACAAGGAAGCAAGCAAGACACACACACACACCACGGCGGCAACCGCAGGGGCACAGATGAGGAATGTGCTGATGGGGTCGGACGAGCTAAGCTGCGGAGGGAGTGGTATCAGCCTCCCTAAGCACGTGAGCTCTGGGTCTGTCCGGAGGCTCATTCCTGTCATCCCAGCACTCTGGGAGGCCGAGGCGGGAGGATCGCTTGAGGTCAGGAGTTCGAGACCAGCCTGAGCAAGAGCGAGACCTCGTCTCTAGTAAAAAAATAGAAAGAAATTAACTGGACAACTAAAAATATACAGAAAAAAAATTAGCCGGGCATGGTGGCGCATGCCTGTAGTCCCAGCTACTTGGGAGGCTGAGGCAGGAGGATTGCTCGAGGTCAGGAGTTCGAGATCAGCCTGAGCAAGACCAAGACCCCGTCTCTACTAAAAAACAGAAAGATATTAATTGGCCAACTAAAAATACATATATAAAAATTTAGCCAGGTGCGGAGGCTCACGCCTGTAATCCCAGCACTTTGGAAGGCCGAGGCAGGAGGATCGCTCAAGGTCAGGAGTTCAAGAACAGTCTGAGTAATAGCGAGACCCCGTCTCTACTAAAAATAGAAAGAAATTAATTGGCCCACTAAAAATATGTATGTAGAAAAAATGAGCCAGGCGTGGTGGCTCACGCCTGTAGTCCCAGCTACTTGGGAGGCTGAGGCAGGAGGATCGCTCGAGGTCAGGAGTTCGAGATCAGCCTGAGCAAGAGCGAGACCCCGTCTGTACTGAAAAAAAACAGACATCTGTGGACCAAGCTAGTCCCCCTGGTTGGGGAAGCAGCGTTTTCAGGATGTGACCTCTCTTATCCCACCTGCTGGGTCCCAATAACGCTGGGCAGGTCCCCAGCTGGCCAGTGCCGCCGTGTCCCCGGGTTTAACTTGGCAGTGACGGTGGTACTTACTTACCCCGGGCAGGCGGGCAGCCCCGCGCACTGGCATCCTTGTTAATTAGTAGCGTGAGTGCCCTGGTCCCCTTGACCCTCATCTACCTGTGTCAGGGGCCCAGCCGCTGAGCAAGCCTTACCTGCTTGCCATGGCAACAGAAAGCAGGTGGCTTCCGGCTCGGGGGAAGCCAGGAGGGGACAAGGAAGCCTCCCGGTGGTGGCTGTGCCAGCTCCGGGCCCTGCCCTCTGCCCCACCCGGCTCTCCCGGGTCCCCCTCTGCCTTCTCCAGCCTGGGGCTGGCCTCTGCCGCCGGACTCACCTCCAACCGCAGCCCGGCCAGGTGCAAGCGAAGGGCTTCTCGCCCGTGTGTCGCCGCAGGTGCGCCTTGAGGTGGCTGCTCTTGGTGTACATCTTGCTGCAGCCAGGGAAAGTGCATTTGTGCATCTTGACGAGCTCCGCCGCGGGGCTCTTAGCGAACTTCTGGCCCGCGACGAGGAGGCTGCCAGGGCCGGGCCCCGGGACCCCCGGCGACCCCCCGACGGGCTTGGCGGCGATGGGGACCGGGGCGATGCGGACGAACTTGGGGGGGGCCGGGCTGGAGCCGGACGGGGCCACCGCCTGCGGCACCAGCGCGAAGGTCTGGCCCTGGATGCTGACCAGGAGCTGGGTCACTTTGAGGTTCTCGGATGAGGCCGGTCCCCCCGGGGAGGCCGCCTCCTGCTTCATGGGCACTGGTTGAATCTGCAGCAACACCGGCACAGGGCCCCCGCCCGGCGAGGCACAGGGCTCTCTCCCGCCAGAGGAGCTGGGGTGCAGGTGGCCGGTGGCGGCGACGGGATGGCCTCGGGTCTCCGGGTCCTTCCTGCCTCCGCCCTGGGGAGCCTCCTTGACTTCGGGCTCCATGTTCTCCTCCAGAAACTCCTCGATCTCCTCCAGGGTGGGCTGGAAGGGCCTGGGGACGTCGCCGGGGTCGCCCAGGGGGTGCTCGGGGAAGCAGAAATGCTCCCCCTTCACGGGCGTGGGGACCCTCCTCCAGGGTCCCCACGCCACAGGGCCGCCAGGGGCACCGCTCAGGGTGGCCTGGGACAGCAGGAAGTCCAGGATGCTGTCCTGGCCCTCGGCACCAGGGCCTCCGCCGTGGCAGGAGCAGAAGGCGTGGGCGTCAGGGCTGGCACAGGAGCAGGGGCTGGAGGTGTCGTCGCTGTCATCTTCAGACAGGGGTGAGGACGGCAGCGTGGGGTATCCCCGCCGGCCGGCCAGGTACCCGGCGGGGCGCCTGGGCGGTGAGAAGCTCTCGTCCAGCGGAAGCATGTGGTCCACCATGCTGGCCTGGCCGTGCCGGCGGCGGCCCGCTGCGGAGAAGGGGAGGAGGGGAGGAGGCCCGGTCAGGAGGCCCCCCGTTTTGCTGGCCTCTGCCCCTCCGGAGAGGGCTAAGCCCGCGAGCGTCCTGCGAAATTGCACCAACTGTTTGCAAAATGGAAGCCCGTTACACAACCCCGAGGATGCTGCTGGTTGCAAACAGATTTTCCAGAATGATCCTGGAAGAGAACCCGCATCTGTGCATGGCTGGCATTGGGGGGTGGGAGGGTGGGGGAGAAGGGAGCATGAGGAGGCTCCCCGGACCCCCAGGGGACACCGGACCTCGGCTCCAAGCCCGCTGAGTCCCCAGAACGGGGGGTGGGGGTGGGGGTGGTTAGGGGATTGGTCGTTTGCCCTCTGACCCGCTCATGGTGTTCCCTCGTTCCGTCGGGTTATGCAAATAAAAACAGAGGCTTCCGATTAAATTTGTTATTGTTTCTTTGGAGACAGAGTCTCGCTCTGTCGCTCGGGCTAGAGCGAGTGCCGTGGCGTCAGCCTCGCTCACAGCAGCCTCCGACTCCTGGGCTCAAGTGATCCTCCTGCCTCAGCCTCCCGAGTAGCTGGGACTATAGGTATGAGCCACCATGCCCAGCTAATTTTTTCTATATATTTTTAGTTGTCCGGCTAATTTCTTTCTATTTTTGGTAGAGACTGGGTCTCACTCTTGCTCAGGCTGCTCTCGAACTCCTGACCTCGAGCGATCCTCCCGCCTCAGCCTCCCAGAGTGCTGGGATGACAGGCGTGAGCCACCGCGCTCGGCCTTCCAATTAAATTTGAATCTCAGATTTTTTTTTTTTAAAGAATGAACTATTTTTTCATATAACCATGCTCCTAATATTGGATGGGAGCCAGGCGCGGTGGCTCACGCCTAGCACTCTGGTAGGCCGAGGCGGGAGGATCGCTCGAGGTCAGGAGTTCGAAACCAATATCGGACGGGAATGCTCACACTTAAAAATCATTGGATCTGAGATCCGAATTTTCTGGCTGGCTTAGTTTGGAGTCCAGAAAATTAAAGGCCAGACGAGCAGGGCTCTGGTTCCCCAACCTGAAGGAAACTGAGGCTGTGAAGCGGAAGGTGTCGGCTCCGAGACCCCTCTGCACCTCCCGCTGCCTCCGTGGACGGGACAGGCTTGAAGAGAGCGGCCTCCAGCACGGCGGGACGCTTTGCCGGCCTGGTGGACAAGGCCCCGCTCTCCGGGGATCACTGTCAGGTACAGGCCTCCACCAGAGGCCTGGAGCACCTTGCACCTCACAAGGCAGCCTCTCCCCCATCGGGGACACTCACCGCCTCAGGCAGCCTCAGCTAACACCTGTGTCCCCGCGAGACAGAGTGTTCCATGCCTCTGCTGTGACCCCAGCACCCAGGGCCCGGGAGGGGTTCAGAGAACGGTGACAGAGAGGAGAGGGGACAGGCTGCGTCCTCTGAAGCCAGAGGACACGCCAGGTTCAAGTGTCCAAGGAGAGTCAACACAGCGGCCGGCTGGGACAGGGCCACCTGAGTGGACCTTTGTCCCTGCCCGGGGACCACAGCGGGCCGGGTGTTTGTCGAGGTCGGGGAAGGGGGATGTTCTGGCACCGGAAGCCAGGGAGGTTCTCTGCCAGCTGCTGTCACCTCTGCACCCTCTGAGTCCAGGACCACTTGAGGGCATGGGGCTCAGCACTGCCCAGAGGTCCACAGGCCGGCGTCATCCTAAGCTGTGACCTTGGGCAAGCCCTTGCTTCCCCTCGACCCCCTCCAACTGCATCTATTCCGGGCTTTAATGATTTCTAAGTCTCTCTCCTGCTTAGGGGACCCCAGGCCCTGATCCCGGGAAGCTTCGTGGAGCCCCAGGAAGCTCAGGCGGGGGTCTGTGTCCCAGGCTGGTTTTGCCAGGAGGACATTTGCCTTTCTGGTTTAAATACTCAGCTGAAGGCCGGGCGCGGTGGCTCACGCCTGTCATCCCAGCACTCTGTCTGGGAGGCCGAGGCGGGAGGATGGCTCGAGGTCAGGAGTTCAAGACCAGCCTGAGCAAGAGCGAGACCCCGTCTCTACCAAAAATAGAAAGAAATTAATTGGCCAACTAAAAACATATAGACAAAATTAGCCGGGCGTGGTGGCGCATGCCTGTAGTCCCAGCTACTCAGGAGGCTGAGGCAGGAGGATCGCTTGAGCCCAGGAGTTGGAGGCTGCTGTGAGCGAGGCTGACACCACGGCGATCTAGCCCGGGCGACAGAGTGAGACTCTGTTTCAAAAATAAATAAATACTCAGCTGAAGATTTGAAACTGGGGGTGCGTTTAAAAAAACAAAACACACACTATTTACCGAATCAGGTGCCAGGAAGCAACGGAAGGGCCGGACAACGTGAAGGGCCTTAACAAGGCTGGACAGAGCTCACGTTCCAGCCCAGAGCTCCCCACCCTCGGAGAAGGGGCCGCAACTTAGCAGCTGGGTGGCTTCAACAGGTGGCACAACCTCTCTTTTTTTTTCGAGACAGAGTCTCACTCTGTCTCTGGCTAATTTTTTCTATATATATTTTTAGCTGATCAATTAATTTCTTTCTATTTTTTTTAGTAGAGATGGGGTCTCGCTCTTGCTCAGGCTGGTCTCGAACTCCTGACCTTGAGCGATCCTCCCGCTTCGGCCTCCCAGAGTGCTGGGATGACAGGCGTGAGCCACCGCGCCCGGCCAAGTGGCACCAGCCTCTCTGTGTCCATCACTGTGTCTGAGCAGCCTGCAGACCCGAGGAATGGGGGGGGTCTCCGTGCAGCTCTGCAGAGATGATGCTAAGCCCCACCTCGCCGCCCCCGTGGGGGCCTCCCCTTCCACCCTGTGACATCACCCTCTGTTATTTGTCCCAGCAGGTACCAGCACAGGGAAACCGCCTGGATTATGGGTCTGCAGACTTCGCTCCCGGCCCACATCCCCCCTGCCAGAATCTCAGCGGCTCTGTCCGAGGTTCAGTCCAAGGCTACATTTTAGCGACCGCAACAGGGCTTGCCAGAAGGTTCTGAGTGAGTGAACGGTGGCCCAGGTCTCCCTGCAGGGCTGAGCCACCGTCCCCCCAGAAGGGCCCACTCGGCCACTGCAAAGCCAGAAAGGGGCTTCGGGGACCGGCAGCCCGGGCCTGGTGTTACAGGGAGGGCTGCCCAGGGGGCTGGAGCCAGCCCCCACCGGCTCCTAAAACACGGCGGCACGTGGCACAAACTGCGTGGGGGGGGGAGGGGACACGCTGTTCCGGGCACAGTCCCCGCAGCCGGCTAGCCGCCGGGCCCCGCCTCCTTGCCCGGGCCAGGCCAGGCCTGCTGTTTATCCTCCCAGGAACAACATGTAATTGATAACAAGCCCAGCACCGCTGGCCAAGGGCCTGCCATTGGGTCAGCATGCGAATCACGGGGGGTGGCGGGCAGGGGCCGCCCTTCAGAATAAGAGTCTCTGCACCACGCACAGTGGCCCCGGAGTCCAGGGAGTCCGGGGGAGCCGCAGGTGTCCTCATACCTGGAGGAGGGCAGTGGGAGGGTCTCCCCAGGAGCCACCTGGTCCTCAGGGGAAGAGGGAAAAAAGATTTGAGAGGCTCAGACACTTGGGGATTTCGTCTCTGTGCCCCTCCAAGAGAGGGGATTCCGTGGGTGAACCCCACATTGTGGGGGTTAGGGTTGAGTCTAGGGGGCTGGGGGTTAGGGTTAGGGTTCAGTCTAAGGGGCTCCGGGACGGGAGTTAGGGTTAGGGCTCAGTCTAAGGGGCTGGGGGTTAGGATTAGGGTTAAGGTTCAGTCTAAGCGGCCGGCGGTTAGGATTAGGGTTAGGGTTCAGTCTAAGGGGCTGGGGATTAGGGGTTAGGGTTCAGTCTAAAGGGCTGGGGGTTGGGGTTAGGGTTCAGTCTAGGGGGCTGGGGGTTAGGGGATAGGGTTCAGTCTAGGGGGCTGGGGGTTAGGGTTCAGTCTAAGGGGCTGGGGGGTTAGGGTTCAGTCTAAGGGGCTGGGGGTTAGGGTTCAGTCTAAGGGGCTGGGGGTTAGAGTTAGGGTTCAGTCTAAGGGGTTGGGGGTTAGGATTAGGGTTAGGGTTCAGTCTAAGGGTCTGGGGGTTAGGATTAGGGTTAGGGTTCAGTCTAAGGGTCTGGGGGTTAGGATTAGGGTTAGGGTTCAGTCTAAGGGGGTGGGGGCTGGGGATTAGGGTTCAGTCTAAGGGGCTGGGGGTTAGGATTAGGGTTAGGGTTCAGTCTAAGGGGCTAGGGGTTAGGGTTAGGGTTCAGTCTGGGGGCTGGGGGTTAGGGTTAAGGTTCAGTCTAAGGGGCTGGGGGACGGGGGGGGGCGGGCTGGAGCGTCAGACGAGCGAACGGGCCCGTGCGGGGGGGGGCACACCCGCGAAGTGCCCGCGCGTGGAGCTGCCACCGCGGGGACCCGCAAGTGACAGGCAAGGACGGCGCAGGGGGAGAGCCCCGGACTGCGGCCCCGTCCCCGCCGGGTGACCGACAGTCACCCCTCCACCACCGGCCCCCCGCGCCCCCGGAAGCCCGCGCCCTCCGCCCGCCGCGCCCCGCCATATGGGACGACCGGGTCACGCGCCCGCGGGCCGCTCCGAGCCGGCTGCTTCCACTCCCGCGAGGGGCGACACCCCCCCGGTCCCCCCAGGTCCCCGCGGGCCACCCCCGCCCGCGTCCCCGCCGCCCCCGCGTCTTCACCTGGGGCCGCGTCCACGCGGCCGTCCGGCCCCGCCGCGCGTCTCCCGGCGGAACGTGTCGCCCGAGGCCCGGCCCCCGGCGCTCCTGCGGCTCGGCTCGGCTCGGCTCGGCTCCCACCCGGCGCAGGCCGAGCCGCCCGGTGCTGCGCGGTCGCTGCGGCGGAGCCCTAGCCGCCCGCCGATCGCGCTGCACTCGCTGCCCGCGCTCACGTGACGCCGCGGGCGCCGCGAAGGCTCGCAGGAGGCTCGGCCCCGGGCGCGCGCCCCATTGGCCGGCGCCGCGCGTCACGCGCCCAGGGCCCGCCCCCTGGGCCCCCGCCCCCTGGGCCGCCGCCCCCGGACCCAGCCTCAGCCCCGCCCCCTGGGCCCTGCCCCCGGGTCCAGCCCCGCCTCAGACCTCGCCCCCGGACGCAGCCCAGGCCCAGGCCCCGATTCAGGCCCCGAGCCCAGTCCCAGCCTCGCCCCCAGCCCCGCCTCCAGGTGCACCAGGCCCCGCCTCTCTCCAGGCGCTGCCCCCGGTGCCAGCCCCATCCCAGGCCCCGCCTCCAGGTGCACACGAACCCGGCCCAGGCTCCGCCCCTGCCGAGCCAGCCCGCTCGCTCCGAGGCCCGCACACCCGGGACCCGCCGCGCGTCCCACCCCTCGCCCCCGTGGACCTGCTGCGCCCACGAGGGTCCGCTCTCCCGGGCTAGAGTGCCGTGGCGTCAGCCTCGCTCACGGCAGCCTCCAACTCCTGGGCTCAAGCGATCCTCCTGCCTCAGCCTCCCGATCCTCCTGCCTCAGCCTCCCGAGTCGCTGGGACTACAGGCATGCACCACCACGCCTGGCTAATTTTTTCTATATACTTTTAGTTGGCCAATTGATTTCTATTTTTAGAAGAGATGGGGTCTCGGTCTTGCTCAGGCTGGTTTCGAACTCCTGACCTCGAGCGATCCTCCCGCCTCGGCCTCCCACAGTGCTAGGATCACAAGCATGAGCCACCGCAATGGCCAGACAATGGATTTTTGAATTTGGGAGGTCAGTGTGTTCGAAGGCCAGGGGCCTCCCTGCCCTGCACCCCACACTCCTGCACTGTCCCGTCCCTGCTTTCCGGGACCTGGGCAGAACCCCCTCCTCCCTCGGCTGACTCCAGCTAGAGTGTGGCAAGGAGTTTGAAGCAAGGATCATAGAGGCAGAACTGGTGAACTCACTTCTAACCCACTTTGCCCGGGGAGTGCCAGGGCTGGCTGGCAAGCCCTACGCCAGCTCCTGTCCCTCGTGCAGGGCGGGGCCGGGCCCCCGCTCTGCTGGGGTAATTGCGGGCACCCCCCGGTTTTCTCCCAGCCCCCGAAAGGACTGCAGGCCGTCCTCGGGGCCGAGATCCCTTCAGCCACCTGGAAAGCGGGGACCTTTATCTGGTCAGGTCCTGGCTGGGCCTTGCGTGTCATGCCTCTGGCCACTTCTTGCAAAAGGGGACGTTTCTTGCACAGCAGTGGGCATCTCGCCACGCTTGGAGAGGCCAGAAAAGCCAGGGTCTTGAAGGGCCAGAGCCTTGCAAAAGTCACATGTGGAGTGTGACCAGCAGGGAGGGGTCTGGGGTGCAGGCCTTGGCGTGAGGTGACTCTAGACCAGGGGCCTGCACCCGAGATCACCCGGCAGGGCGGAGGGGGAGGTCACAAGACGGTCTGTAGCTTCAGCCCCAAACAGGCAGACTCAGTCTGCTTTTGCAAGAAGCACCAGCTGATCCTGAAATCCTCATTCGTCCCACATGCCAGGGGCCGTCCTGCGTGGGCCACACCCGTGAACACAACGGGTGATGATTTCTGCCTTCAAGGAGCTTGTATTCTTAGGCCGGTGCGGGGAATCACGCCTGTCATCCCAACACTCTGGGAGGCCGAGGCGGGAGGATCGCTCCAGGTCAGGAGGTCGAGACCAGCCTGAGCAAGAGCGAGACCCCGTCTCTACTAAGAATAGAAAGAAATTAATTGGCCAACTAAAAAAAGTATATAGAAAAATTAGCCGGGCATGGTGGTGCGTGTCTGTAGTCCCACCCACTTGGGAGGCTGAGGCAGGAGGATTGCTTGAGCCCAGGAGTTGGAGGCTGCTGTGAGCGAGGTTGATGCCACAGCACTCTAGCCCGGGCGACAGAGGGAGACTCTGTCTCAAAAATAAATAAATAAATAAATCTTCCGCAGAGATGAGTGGGAAAATCTGGGGACCCTGGGGGCGGGGCCTCCTGATGCCGCTTGTTTTTTGGGGTGCAGGTGCAGGGGCTCTGAGCTGGGCGGGGGACCAGTCACCCTGCGTGCCCCTGGCTGGTAAATTGGGACGACCTCAGCTCTCCACTCCCCCCTGCTCTCTCTCTGCCCTCCTCCCCTCGCCCCTGCGTTTGCTGGAGCAGCAGCGCTCAGGCCTCACCCAGCGCTGGCACCCTGGAATTGTCACCAAGCAGGCTGGCGGGTGCCACCCCGCGGTGCCTGTGATTCTGGGGCGGGGACCGGAACACTCGCTTTTGCAACGAGCTCCCCGCATTTTGGGGCACTGCTGCTGCTGCTGGCCGCGGGACCCCCGCTGCAAGAGCCGCCCCTTCTAGAAAGCGAGGTCCCCTCCGCGGGAGGAGGCCGGGTCTGCGTTTGCGCGCGCAGCGCGCGAAGAATCGGGGACCCCTGCGGCCCCGACCCCGCCCTTGTGACGTCATAGAGGCCCTGGAGAATGGTTGCCTTGGCGACGTAAACCGAGCGCGCACGCGCGCTTGGAGCTGAGAATTGCATCGCGGACCTGGGCGCCCGGCAGGTGCGTGCGTGGGGGTCGTGGGGGCGCCCGGGGATTGTGGGGGGGACCCTTCCAGGCGCCCCTGGGGAGCCTCCCCGCCCTCCGTCCCTCCATCCTCTGTCCCTCCGGCCCTGTGCACCTGGCTATGTGGTCCCAGGGGGCGAGGCCCGACCTTGGGGCACCCGATCCCTCTCCACCCAAGCCAGCCTCAGAGCCAAAGGACGTTGGGGTCAATCCTGTTCTAGCCCTTCCCGGCTCTGTGGCTTTGGACACCTTGCTGGGGAGGGGGGGTCGCAGCTTACCCCCCCTGCAAAGATAAAAATTCACTCCTTGGCCAGGCCCGGTGGGTGGCTCACGCCTGTCATCCTGGCACTCTGGGAGGCCGAGGTGGGAGGATCGCTCAAGGTCAGGAGTTCGAGACCAGCCTGAGGAAGAGCGAGACCCTGTGTCTATTATAAATAGAAAGAAATTAGCTGGACAACTAAAAATATATAGGAAAAAAAATCATCCAGGCATAGTGGCGCATACCTGTAATCCCGGCTACTCGGGAGGAGGCTGAGGCAGGAGGATCACTGGAGCCCAGGAGTTGGAGGTTGCTGTGAGCGAGGCTGACGCCATGGCACTCTAGCTCGGGTGACAGAGCGAGACTCTGTTTCAAAAAGAAAAAAAGGAAAAAAATTCAGTCCTTGAAGAGTTAAGGAATGCCAGGGCAGTGTGATGAGCAGAAAAAAGCCACGTTCTAGCAGGAAATAGACCATAAAGTGATTTTTTTCAAAGTGATCATCAGATAGTCGCAATTGCAGAGAAGAAAATTCACGGAGGTCCCACGTGGGGGTGGGGACAAAGAAACCACTCTGGAAATCTGAGCTCCGGTTTTTAACCCCAGCCAGGCAAGGGAGGATGTTTTTGGCTGAGGCGGCCTCACGTGCAAAGGCCCTGGGGCAGACGGAGGTTGGTGTTTCCTAAGGGCACAAAGATTAGGCAGCTAGAACCGAGTCCAGGAAGGGCGGGAGAGGTAGGACCGTGCAGGCGTCAGCCACATGGTGAGCCCTGGGTAAACGCCACTCAGGGGAAAGTGGGGTGTGGGCCTGGGGACCAGCCGGGTCATCACTGTGTCCCTTCCCAGGCGAGGCTGTCCTCTAGCCGAGCTCAGACTCCGCGTCAACCGTGATGTCCAGGACACTGGCCACGAGGGTGTCCAAGAACATGACCTATGACAGTAAGTGCCGGGCAAGGGTGGGCTCTCGCAGGGGCCCGGGACAGCCTCGGAGCTGAGGACGGTGAGGTCTGGACTTCCTGGAGGGTCCGGGTGGTTCTAGATTGTGCCATGGGGCAGGAATCACCGTTTGCCAAGTCCCCAGAGACGAGGGGTGGGAAGGGCTGGTCCCCTCTGAGAGCTGTGTGGGCGCGGTGGCTCACGCCTGTCATCCCGGCGCTCTGGGAGGAGGCCGAGGCGGGAAGATCGCTCCAGGTCGGGAGTTCAAGACCAGCCTGAGCAAGAGCGAGACCCCAGCCTCTACCAAAAATAGAAAGAAATAGGGGAGCACACCCCTGGGCTGGGGACATGTCAGCCTCGGTGGCGGGAGGGGAGGCCCTGGCTCCCGAGTCAGCCCACCTGGCCTCAGGTGCGCCAGGTCTGTCGGAAGGGCCGCTTCTCACCGTGGAGTGGGAGCTCCCTAAGGTCACAGGGGTGTCTTGGAGTTTTCCATCCAAGCCCAAAGGGGCAAGGCACTGACCAGGCCAGGAGTGAGAGGCTGGAGAAGGGGCGGTCCTTGGCCTCCCTGAGCCTCAGTGTGTCCATCTGTGAAATCCGCCAGAAAGGGATCAGGGCTTTCAACTGCAAGGTTGCCTCTGGGTCACAGAATGGCTGCTGCAGCTCCCGCCTGAGCACAGCTGATTCCAGGCAGGGAAAAGGAGCAAAAGGAAATGGCCAACCTGGCCTTCCTGGGAAAGGGATTATTCTTGTCGTGCCTTGGACTCCCTCCCTTCCCTCTGCCCTTGGGCTACTCAATGAAACAGTAGGAAGTTGGAAGTCCGCCCAGCTTCCCAGCCAACTCAGACGTGGAAACTGAGGCAGAGAGAAGCCAAGCTCAGCGGGCAGATGAGGACGCCGAGGCCAAAGACTCCTTGCCTCGTGCAGGGATCGCAGCCCTCCCGGCCAGACGAGTCACTGCGGGGGCCCCCCCCGCCCCCCGCTTGTGTCTCTCCAGAACACAGCCCCGAATGGAGACACAGTTCTTTTTCTCTCACTGAAGAAAAACACGAGAAAGAGGCCAAAAAAGGTAACTGTCAAGCTGGTGGGAGGCGACCCCTGTCCCTCTGGTCCTGGAGGCCCTCAGACCTGGTCTCCTCTAGCACCTCGGGCGGAGGGAAAAATGCTTCTTGCCTGTTGGGTCACGGAGTCGCGGAGGCCCGCACCCACGGGGACATAAAACACAGCGGGATTTAATTTTCCCTCCGTGCGTGGGGAAGCATGGGAGGCAGGGCTGGATTCCCCAAGGCCCCGCAAACTGCAATCCGGTGACATCGTCGAGGCAACCAGGTCCCCCACCAAAGTCTTCCTAGTCCCCCGAGAAAGGGATTAGGGCTTTCGACTGCAGGGTGGCCTCTGCGTCACAGAATGGCTGCTGCAGCTCCGGCCTGAGCACAGCTGATTGCAGGCAGGGGCGGAAAAAAGGAGCAAAAGGGATTCTTCCCACACCTTGGAGCGCACGGACTCGCTCCTTTCCCTCTGTCCTCGGGCTCACGGGACGGTCACGGTGACCCTCTGCAGACGTGTGGGCGCCACCAGCCCTTCAGCCTGTCATCCCACCCTGCGTCCTCCGGCTTCTGATTCAGAAAATTAAAAATTAAATTAAAAATTAATAATTAAAAATTAAAACCTGCCCAGGGAGGGGAGCGCGGAGCCGGAGGACCCCGCAGGGCCATCCCCAGGGTCACCGGGTGTGTCTCCCCTTCCAGAGCCTGGGACATCTCTGGACCCCGCGGCCAACCCTTTCCACCTGTCTGGGGACGAGGACTTCTTCTTGCTCAGGCAGCAGGAGCGGAATCGGGCTCTCACGGTGAATGGGCGGGACAGGGCCGAGCCTCCCCAGGCAGCCTCCCGGCCTCGGTGCGGTGCTTCCGTCTGTCAGACAACAGGGCTTTCCGCCCTACAGGATAGTCGATGGCTCCCCACTTCCTGCAAACCCTGCCCAGCTCTCAGACGTCACCACTGCTGCCTGGCTTTGGTCGGGTCGGGGTTGGGGGACGGCACCCCCAGCCTTCCCGGTCACTCACTCCCTGGAGACTCGGGGCTCAGGGTGGCTGAGGCTCTTTCGAGCGGCGGTTCCCAGGGCGCCGGGGGAACTGTAGGTTCCCCGTCCCCACTCCGGGCCGGACGCGTTCGATCCAAGCAGGGTTCTTAGAGATCGAACGTGTGTGGCCCAAGGACAGAAGTGACCCCAGAGACCCCAGACGAAGAGATGTCTGTGCAGGGGCTGGACAGATGGGTGTGAAGGGGGGAGGTACGGAGCTGGCAAGGGGCGTCCGGCCCTCAGGACCTGGACGGCGGCTGGGCGCGGGAGCTCACGTCTGTAGTCCCAGCACTCTGGGAGGCCGAGGCGGGAGGATCGCTCGGGGTCAGGAGCTTGAGACCAGCCTGGGCAACATAGCAAGACCCCATCTCTACTAAAAATAGACAGAAACTAGCTGGACAACTAAAAGTAAATAGGAAAAATTAGCCAGGCGTGGTGGTGCATGCCTGTAGTCCCAGCTACTCAGGTTGCTGAGGCAGGAGGATCCCTCAAGGTCAGGAGTGTGAGGCCAGCCTGAGCAAGAGTGAGACCCCGTCTGTACTAAAAAAATAGAAAGAAATTAGCTGGGCAACTAAAAATATATAGAAAAAATTAGCTGGGCGTGGAGGCTCACGCCTTTCATCCCAGCACTCTGGGAGGCTAAGGCGGGAGGATTGCTCAAGGTCAGGAGTTTGAGACCAGCCTGGGCAACATAGCGAGATCCCATCTCTACTATAAATAGAAAGAAATTAGCTGGACAACTAAAAACATATAGAAAAAATTAGCCGGGCGTGGTGGCGCACGCCTGTAGTCCCAGCTACTCGGGAGGCTGAGGCAGGAGGATCGCTCAAGCCCAGGAGTCTGAGGCTGCCGTGAGCGAGACCCGGCCCGGCCTGCCGCCCCCAGGAGCGGGAGCGGAAGCGGCGCCTGCGCGTCCACGAGAAGATGACCCACGCGTCCAAGCTGTCAGCCCAGCGCGCCGACCTCTTGCGGCAGCTGCAGCTGGAGGAGGAGACCGGGGACCGGGAGGCCCTCGCCAAGGCCGAGCAGCTGCGCAACTTTGCCGAGGACACGCTCTGGACGCTCATGGTGACCAAAGGTGCCGCCGCTGGCCGGGTAGTGGGGGGCTTTGGACAGTCACATCTCCAGTCACACCCGAGGCGCCCCTGGTTTCTGGCAGAGCCGTGGCCACCTCCATGCCGTGCGCCGGGCACCGGTGGGAAGTGCTTGCGGAGAGAGGGGTGGCCTTGTCTGTGTGGCTGTCACTTCCCGGGGTCACGGAGACCAACTATGGGAGTCCCTCGCCGGTGGCAGGTTTGAGTCGCCGTCGCTAAGAGGACCAGAGTCCGGTGTTTGGAGAGAGAGAGAGAGAGAGAGAGAGAGAGAGACCAGACAGGCTCCCTGCTTATCACGGGACGTTGTCACCACCGTCCTATCTCCTTAGGACCATTGCTAACATCTCAGGGTGCCCGATTTGTAAGCTAAACTTTGTCGTAGGCGCCAACGTATAGCGGATTAAAAAAAAAAAACCAGTGTATAAAGGTTCCCGTGTCGGCCGGGCACAGTGGTGGCTCACGCCTGTGATCCCGGCACTTGGGGAGGCCGAGGCGGGAGGATTGCTCGGGGTCAGGAGTTCGAGACCAGCCTGAGCAAGAGCCAGACCCCGTCTCTACTAAAAAACAGAAAGAAATGAGCTGGACAACTAAAAATATATATATGGAAAAAATTAGCCGGGCATGGCGGCACATGCCTGTAGTCCCAGCTACTCGGGAGGAGGCTGAGGCAGGAGGATCGCTTGAGCCCAGGAGTCTGAGGTTGCTGTGAGTGAGGCTGATGCCACGGCACTCACTCTAGCCCGGGCAGCAGAGTGAGACTGTGTCTCAAAACAAAATAAAATAAAATCCAGGCAGTTTCGCTTCACAACAAAGATCTGGAAGTCGACTTTCTTTTTTTTTTTTTTTTTGAGACAGAGTCTCACTCTGTTGCGATCCTCCCGCCTCGGGCTCCCAGAGTGCCGGGATGACAGGCGTGAGCCTCCACGCTCGGCCTCAGGAGGAAACCTTAAGTACTGAGTATGGGTTAGTGTTCCATCAACCCAGGACAAAAGTATAAAGGCACAAAGTCAGAAAGACGCAGGGCGATCAGAGAGTCCTGGGACGCGGTGATGTCACCAGTGTGCCGAATGTGACTATAAATCAACACGAAAGGGCCTCCAGCCTCCACCTCGGCCGCCTCTGGCTTATTTTGGAGTGAGCTGGCAGGTACGATTTTTGTGCCAAGCTCGCCGGCCGGAGGCCTGCATTTCACCTTTTTACATACCGGCCTCCGGCCTCCACTCCCAAGACCCCAGGGGTGGAGAGGCAGGTGGCAGGCGGAGGCCAGGGCCAGCACGTTTTGTGCGCAGGGCTTACCAGGACCTTGATTCCTCAAGGCGGCAACAACATCTCCAAGGTCGCCACGCCGCAGGGGCCTCCGCCGGGCGCCTGGATTCCTGGATCCCGTCGGGGGCTCTTCTCTGGGATGGGGAAGGATTTGCGGGACGAGGCCAGAGGGCCTTCCCGGTTTGGAGGTCCTTTCCACAGTTCCCGGGACGCTCCGAAGTCAGGGAGCATTGAGAGTGTCCTCTCCAGCGAGGCCGGGGTGGGAGGAGCCCACGGCCCTTGGCCGGAAGCTCCGGAAGGTTGTCCGGAGCTGGTTTCAACCCTGGTTGTAGAGGCTGAGGCTGGCCTCAAGTAGAGGTCTCGGCACTCCGTGGTTCTCTCCCATCCACCAGGCCCTTTCATGTGGCGGGAAATCCAGTGGGGTGAAAATCCCCCACGGGGCCGCTGGGGTGTCCAAAGTCCCCCCGACTCCAAGTGCGAAGGGGGTTTCAGCAAGAGAGGCCCAAGTCGGACTTAGTAAGGACTTCCCGCCCGGCAGGAGGCCGGGCGAGGAGGATGCGATGTGGTCTCCTTGTGCCGGGGACAGATGACGGCGGCTCCTCTGCGGATGTCCCCCCACTGTCCCCGTCCCCCCCGTCTGTCCTCAGCCACGGCAGCCTGGGCCTCTTCTCTTTTGCAGAAAGGAAGCTGCAGCCCGAGAACACCAGCAGCTACATTGACCAGAAGAGGCAGTTGTTCCTGATCCAGGTAGGCGGTGAGGGAGGCTGGCGTGCAGGGAAATCGGGGGACCGGGGACCGGGGCGGGGTGGCTGACGCTGTGACCGACGGGCTCCCCCCACCCCGAACCCCACAGTACGCCCTGGAGGTGAAGCAGATCGAGATGCGGAGGCTGGAGCTGCTGACGGCCAGGGAGGAGGCGAGGCTGGAGCGGGCCGAGAAGACCCTGGAGACCGATGCGGCCTTGTTCGAGGAGTTCCTCCGGGACAATGACTGCAGATCCGTGCAGGCCATGAGAGTGTGAGCCCGCCTGGCCCGGGGACACGGTCCCCCCCCCACCCGGGGCGACGACACCCAGCCCAGACTCCCCCGAGACGGCCCCTGTCGGTTGGCGGGATCAACCGAGATCCTGCCGCCCACGCCCCGCAGGGCTGAGAAGGAGACCAAAGCCAGGATGGAGAAGATCTTGGAGATCCAGGACCTCACCACCCAGATCACCAACATGAAAAGGTGAGGCCGGGCCGGACGCCAGGGCTCACGCCTCTCATCCCGGCAGGGGACGAGGCCGAGGAGGGAGGATCACTCGAGGTCGGGAGGTCAAGACCGGCCTTAGCAAGAGCGAGACCCAGTCTCTACTAAAAAAAAATAGGAAGAAATTACTTGGAAAACTAAAAATATACATAGAAAAAATTAGCCAGGGCTGGGCGCGGTGGCTCACGCCTGTCATCCCAGCACTCCGGGAGGAGGCCAAGGCGGGAGGATCGCTCAAGGTCAGGAGTTCGAGACCCGCCTGAGCAAGAGCGAGACCCCGTCTCTACTAAAAAAATAGCTGGAAATTAGCCAAACAACTAAAAATGGAAAAAATTAACTGAGCACGGTGGCTCATGCCTGTAATCCTAGCACTCTGGGAGGCCAAGGCAGGATCGCTCGAGGTCAGGAGTTCGAGACCAGCCTCAGCCAAGAGTGAGACCCTGTCTCTACTAAAAACAGAAAGAAATTGGCCAACTAAAAAAAATATATACATAGAAAAAAATGAGCTGGCCGTGGTGGCGCATGCCTGTAGTCCCAGCTACTCGGGAGGCTGAGGCAGGAGGATCGCTTGAGCCCAGGAGTCTGAGGTTGCTGTGAGCGAGGCTGACGCCACAGCACTCTAGCCTGGGCAGCAGAGTGAGACCCTGTCTCGAAAAGAAAAAAAATAAAAAAGGTGAGGGCGTGGGGGCCCCTGTCCCTCCCGGTCTCTGTGGCATTTGGCCTGTGCAAACCTCATCCTCCACCTCTCAGGGACTGAAAGGTCCCCGGCGGCCATTGCCTATTTCACAGATGGGGGGGATTGAGGCCAAGAGACACTGAGTGACTTTCTCAAGTTCACACCATCTGGGAGGTGGGGCCGGGTTGGCTCAGTGCCTCCCTGGGTCTCGGCGCAAGGGAGAGGCTGACGGAGTCCCCAGGGCTGAGAGGAGCTTGCAGGTCACTGAGGGCTGCCACACTGGTCCCCGCGAGGTGGCCCACTGAGGCTTGGCCACGGGTGGAGGGACAGGTCCCAGCTGGGTGGAGGGGCAGAGGGGAGAGGAGGTCGAGGTTTGGGGAGAGCCTGAGCGCCGCCTTTCTGTCCCCGGGCCCAGCGACATCTCCAAATTCGAGGACACTCTGCAGCATTACAAGACCTACAAGGACTTCCTGTACAAGCTGTCACCCAAGGAGTGGTGTGAGGAGCAGGAGAAGAGTCGCCTGGCTCTCAGAAAAGCCAAGGAGGGCGTGCAGGTCGCCAAAGACGGCTGTGTCACCTCGACAGGGGACAGAGGTATAGCGGAAAGGAGAACGTGAGGCCAGGCGCGGAGGCTCGCGCCTGTCATCCCGGCACTCTGGGAGGAGGTCGAGGCGGGAGGATCGCTCGAGGTCGGGAGTTCGAGACCAGCCTGAGCAAGAGCGAGACCCCGTCTCTACTAAAAAAATAGAAAGAAATTACCTGGAAAACTAAAAATATATAGAAAAAAATAGCCAGGCGCGGAAGCTCACGCCTGTCATCCTGGCACTCTGGGTAGAGGCCGAGGCGGGAGGATCACCGGAGGTCAAGAGTTCGAGACCAGCCTGAGCAAGGGCGAGACCCCATCTCTACTAAATAAATAGAAACAAATTAATTGGCCAACCAAAAATATATAAAAAAAATTAGCCAGGCATGGTGGCGCATGCCTGTAGTCCCAGCTACTCGGGAGGCTGAGGCAGGAGGATCGCTTGAGCCCAGGAGTCGGAGGTTGCTGTGAGCGAGGCTGACGCCACGGCACTGTAGCCTGGCAACAGAGTGAGACTGTGTCTCAAAAAAAGGAAAGGAGAACGTGGGTCCCCCAGGGGTTAGTTAGCTCTGCCCAGTGGTCCACTGAGACCCCAAGCCCCCAGCCTACAGCCTGGGCTCTTGCAGAGGGCACTTGCTCTCGACACTCAGACTCAGCGGCTGTCCCTGCGAGCATCTCTCTCCTCCCGAGGACGGGGAATGGGGGACAGGGGGGTGGGGGAGTCCTGGGGACCCTGAGCAGTGTCACCTAGAGCCTGGTTCCAGCTGAGGCCATCTGGGACCCCTTCCTTGCTTCCTTCCTGTAGGATCAGGGATGAAGGGCAAGATCTCCTCCGCGTGGTCCAGAGGTAGGAGGCCGCCACAGGCTGGATGTCACGGGGGAGGGGACCCCAAGCCCAGGCGGGGGGCATGTGGAAACTGTCCCTCTGCGTCCTCCAGACGGCCAGGTCACAAAGAAGGCCTCCAAGTTGGCGCCAGGGTCACGGGCGGGACAGAACCTCAGCGGTGGCGGCTCTCAGCAGCACTGCCAGCCCGGCGAGCCGCTGGGCTCCAGAGGGTAAGTGGCCTCGCGTGGGGTTCTCCAAAGGGACTCAGGCCCAGCGGGGACCCCGCGTGACGGGCCACTGGCTTTAACTGGATTGTTGGCCTCTGTCTTTCGGCCTCTCTCTTTCTCTGCTCCTTCTATATTCCGGGCGCCAGCATTCTGTGGTCAGTGTCGTGTACGTACCTTCTTGCAGCCTCATCGCTCCTTTGACAGTGTCCTTTTTCTTTTTTTTTGGAGACAGAGTCTCACTCTGTCGCCCGGGCTAGAGTGCCGTGGCGTCAGCCTCGCTCACAACAGCCTCAGACTCCTGGGCTCGAGTGATCCTCCTGCCTCAGCCTCCCTCCCGAGTAGCTGGGACTACAGGCATGTGCCACCACGCCCGACTAATTCTTTTTATATATTTTTAGTTGGTCAGCTCATTTTTCTAGTTTTTTTGAGTAGAGACAGGGTCTTGCTGTTACTCAGGCTGCTCTCGAACTCCTGACCTCGAGCGATCCTCCCACCTCGGCCTCCCAGAGTGCTAGGATGACAGACGTGAGCCACCGTGCCCGGCTAAAGCGTTTTGAACCTGTACACGGCTGCACTGCACAGCTGGGGGCCGTGAGGAGGCTGGGCCATGCAGGGGACAGCAAGGGAGAGGATGGATGGAGGCCAGGCGCGGTGGCTCACGCCTGTAATCCCAGCTACTCAGGAGGAGGCTGAGGCAGGAGCATTGCTCGAGCCCAGGAGTCTGAGGTTGCAGTGAGCGAGGCCGACGCCACGGCACTCTAGCCCGGGCTACAGAGTGCGATGGGAGGACCGGCCAAGGCCTCCAGAGCTCTGCGCCCCCAGCCCTGACACTGCCGTCTCTCCGCAGGTCGAGCCCTGCCGCCCCCGCGCAGGAGGAGGCCGACAGCGATGGGGAGGTCAGTGGCCCCGTGTGTCGCACTCGGCTGCGGCCCTAGCCTTGACTACCCGGCCATCCCCCACCCCCCGTGTCCCCGCCCGCCACCCAGCCGCCTCCCCACCGGCCCCCGTCGCCTTGCAGGGGCTGGAGCTGTACTTCACGGAGCCACAGCAGCTCCTGGCGCTCTTCACGGACCTGGAGGAGCAGAACCTGTCGCTGATCCAGAACACGCAGGAGATGGAGGAGGCCATGGAGGACCTGGGCCGCACCCTCAGGAACACCCAGAGCCGCATGTAGGTGGCGCGTCTCGGTGAGGGGGGAGGCTGGGCCTGGAAGGTACTGGAAGCTGCTGGTGTCTTTCCTGGCTCGGGGCACAGGCCTCAGCAGCAGCAGCCTCGACTGGGTTGGGGGTAGGGGGAGGCGAGGCCGCCGTGAGCAGGAGGCCCCGGGCACGGGGAGGCTGTGCCAGGAGTCTGGGCTGGTCCCTGGGGAACTCCCAGAGTTCGGGCCGGAGGGGCGGCAGAAGATGGGGGGCTGCCCAGCTCTGACCTGGAGGCCACCGGAGGCTGTGGTGCCTCGTCCGTGCTGGGTGTGGGCACCAGCCTCGCCCCCCAGTCCCCTGTCCGCGGGGACTCACCGGGCGCCCGGTCCCCAGGCGAGGCCCATCTAGGACAAGAAATCCATCTGCTCCTTCCCCAACAGCGACTGGGCCTCTATTGGGAGTCTTAGGGGGTGAGGCCTGGGCCTCAGCCCTGCAGGGAGAAGGCACAGCCCTGCACTCACTCATGGAGTTGGCAGCAGACACAGCGGGCAGGGCCCCAGATCTGACCCGCAGACGGTGCCACGTGCTAGAAGGAAAATCGAGTGAGAAATCCAGCCGGGCACGGTGGCTCATGCCTGTCGTCCCTGTACTCTGGGAGGTCAAGGCGGGAGGATCACTTGAGGGCAGGAGTTCGAGGCCAGCCTGAGCAAGAGCGAGACCCCGTCTCTACTAAAAAAATTAGAAAGAAATTAGCCGGACAACTAAAATATATAGAAAAAATTAGCCTCATGCCTGTCATCCTAGCACTCTGGGAGGCTGAGGCGGGAGGATCACTCGAGAGCAGGAGTTCGAGACCAGCCTGAGCAAGAGTGAGACCCTGTTTCTACTAAAAATAGAAAGAAATTAGCCCGACAACTAAAAATATATATATACAAAAAAAGCCGGGCGTGGTGGTGCGTACCTGTGGTCCCAGCTACTTGGGAGGCTGAGGCAGGAGGATCACTTGAGCCCAGGAGTTGGAGGCCGCTGTGAGTGAGGCTGACACCATGGCACTCTAGCCCGGGCGACAGAGCAAGACTCTGTCTCAAAAAGGAAAAAAGAGAGAGAAATCTGAGCAAAAGGACTGAAGTGGAGGGTGGAAGCAGGTGGGAACAAGCTGGGAAGCTTCCGGAAGATGTCATGTGGTCCGGGAACTTCCCGAAGGAAGGACAGGAAGAAAGCCGACACACAGGGGTCTGGGCGGAGAGTAACAGCAAGTGGGAAGGTGGGAACCAGCGAGGGTTCAGTGTCTTATCGGGGGAGCCATGCCCCTGAGCACCCATGTCCTGTTTGTTGGAGCCCTGGGGCTGGAAGTTTCCAGAATGATTTGAAACCACTAGTTCTCAGGCAAGGTCACGTCCCCTGCAAAGCTGAGAGGTGTCAGAGGGACAGAGAGGTGATCTGGGAGAGGCTGGGAGCCTCTCAGCGCTCCTCCCACCTCAGCCTCCCAAGTAGCTGGGACTACAGGCATGTGCCACCACGCCCGGCTGACTTCTTCTATATATTTCTAGTTGTCCACCTAAATTTTTTCTATTTATACTAGAAATGGGGTTTTGCTATGTTGCCCAGGCTGGTCTCAAGCTCCTGAGCTCAAGCGATCCTCCTCCCTCGGCCTCCCAGAGTGCCGGAATGACAGGCGTGAGCTTCCGTGCCCGGCCTCGCCAGCGTTCTCGACCCCCCGGGCCTGTGGACACTTGGCACTCACAACCCTTCGGCGCTCTGTGCGGATGGTCAGGCTCAGAGAGGGGACTTGCCCGGAGCGAGGCTGAGCAAGCGGCCCTGCCGGTCTCCCCCCACCCCACGCAGGGACAGGGAGGTCAGCCACCTGAAGCAGTGGATCACCACGATGACGATGTCCATTGCCAAGGAGGAAGAGACCGCCGCCGAGCTGGAGCTCAAGGCCCGGGTCTTCCACTTTGGCGAGTACATGGGTGACGAGCAGGTAGGCCGGGCGTCCAGGTAGGAGAAGGCCTGTGTCCCCTGAGCCTGGCTGGGGGGGCAGAGAGAATTCTTAGAGAACAGAAGGCCGGGGATGGGCCGGGCGCGGGGACTCACGCCTGTCGTCCCGGCACTCTGGGAGGCCGAGGCGGGAGGATCGACTGAGGTCAGGAGTTCGAGGCCAGCCTGGGCAACATAGCAAGACCCCGTCTCTACTAAAAAATAGAAAGAAATTAATTGGCCAACTAAACATATATATATAAAAAAAAATTAGGTGGGCGTGGTGGCGCATGCATGTAGCCCCAGCTACTTGGGAGGCCGAGGCAGGAGGATCAATTCAGCTCAGGAATTCGAGACCAGCCTGGGCAACATAGTGAGACCCCACGTCTACTAAAAAAAAGATAGAAATTAGCTGGACAACTAAAAATATATAGAAAAAAAAATTAGCCAAGTGTGGTGGCGCATGCCTGTAGTCCCAACTACTCGGGAGGCTGAGGCAGGAGGATCGCTTGAGCCCAGTAGTCTGAGGTTGCTGTGAGCGAGGCAGACGCCACGGCACTCTAGCCCGGGCGACAGAGTAAGACTCTATATCCAAAAAAAAGAGGCCAGTGGGGTTCCTGGCAGCAGGCACCAGACCCTGGCCCAGGGTTCAGCACATCTCCACCCTGTCGGTGTGTCTGGGGGAGGCGGGATCAGTCCAAGGCTCCCTTCTGGAGGAGGTGACTAGGCCTTGGGGGGCCTCACTGAAGCTGCCGGGGGAGAGGACGAGACACAGGAATGAGCCCCAGTGGGGGTTGGAGCCAGGATCGGGCAGACCACGGGAGCAGGGCCAGGGTGTTGGGCTGCTCTGGCCAAGAAAACCCCGTACCCCAAGTCCTGGATTCCACAGCTCCCCATGTTTGCTGGGCAGGTCCTGGGGACCCCGGGCCGCTCCCGACCCCGGGAGGCGAGCCAGGCACAGCCCAGGCACTGGTCTCGCTCTTGCTCAGGGTGGTCTCGAACTCCTGACCTCGAGTAATCCTCCAGCCTCAGCCTCCGGAATAGCTGGGACTACAGGCATGCACCATCACGCCCGGCTAATTTTTTCTATATATTTTTAGTTGGCCAATTAATTTCTTTCTATTTTTAGTAGAGACAGGGTCTAGCTCTTGGTCAGGCTGGCCTCGAACTCCTGACCTCAAGTGATCCTCCTGCCTCGGCCTCCTGAGTAGCTGGGACTACAAGCACGCATCACCACGCCCCGCTAACTTTTTCTGTATATTTTTAGTTGGCCAATTAATTTCTTTCTATTTTTAGTAGAGACGGGATCTCGCTCTTGCTCAGGCTGGTCTCGAACTCCTGACCTCTAGCGATCCTCCCGCCTCGGCCTCCCAGAGTGCCGGGATGACAGGCGTGAGCCTCGCCAGTGTTCTCAGCCCCCTGGGCCCGCGGACGCTTGGCACCGGCAACCCTCCGGCCAGCAGGGGACGGCGCTGGGTGCGGATGGTCGGGCTCAGGGAGGGAGGGCAAACGGGGTCTGTGTGGCCTCCCCGCTGCTGCAGGCCCGGCCTCCCCCCCTCCAACCCCCGCAGGACAAGCTGCTGGACAGCCTCAACCTCAAGGTGCTGGACGTGTACCGCAACTGCGTGGGCAGCCCGCAGGAGGCCAGCCTGGGCACCGTGCAGATGCTCACGGTCATCGAGCGCCAGCTGGACGAGCTGCTCGAGAGCCTGGAGCACGTGCCCCCCGGCAGGATCGAGCAGGCCGAGAAGGCCAAGGAGAAGGAGCGGCGGCTGCGGTGAGCCTCTGCCCTCGGGGGGTGGCGGGGGGGGGGTCCCCAACCAGGGTGGACCCAGGCAGGTAGCGGCGGACTCCGCTGGAACAGTCCAGGAAGGCTTCCTGGAGGAGGAGGCGGGGCCCAGGGATGGGGGGACGACAGGTCTACGAGCGCTGGAGCTCAGGGAGTGCGTCCCTGAAGACAAAGACACCCGTGAGGGGTGTGACGCTGGGGACCAGCACGGCCGGGGGGGCTTTGTTAGCTTTTTTCCCCTTGGGCCGGAGCCCGGGGTAGGGGAGGTATGGCGGAGGGGCCGTGTTTGCAGGAGGGGTGGAGGGTGGGGTGTGGGGGCCCAGGGAGCCCCCAGGCGAGCAGTGGGGACAGGGGGCACCAGTGCACTGCATGGCGTTGGGCGCGGTGGCTCACGCCTGTCATCCTAGCACTCTGGGAGGCTGAGACAGGAGGATCGCTCGAGGTCAGGAGTTTGAGACCAGCCTGAGCAAGAGCGAGACCCCGTCTCTACTAAAAATAGAAATTAGTTGGCCAAACATAAATACGTAGAAAAAATTAGCCAGGCGTGGTGGCACATGCCTGTAGTCCCAGCTACTTGGGAGGCTGAGGCAGGAGGATCACTTGAGCCCAGGAGTCTGAGGCTGCTGTGAGCGAGGCTGACGCCATAGCACTCTAGCCCGGGCGACAGAGGGAGACTCTGTGTCAAAAAACAAAAACAAAACAAAAAAAAAAGACGCTGCATGGGACCCGGTGCGCTGGGTCCTCCTGGTGGCCTTTGTGGCCTGTGCCTGCCTGGTTCATTCACTGGGCGGTGCAGGGCCCTGAAATACCCGTCAGTCCCCATCGGTCACCCGCGGATACGGTGACTTGTCCCCAGGGTCCCCCCGGTGCCCTGTCTACAGAGGTTTGACAACCGGAGGGACAGACAGGAAGGGGATGGGACCTCCCCAGTGAGGATGGCGGAGGCTGTAGGGACCCCGATCGATCGGGGATGTGGATTCCTGGGGGGCGGGGGGGGATCAGCCCCGACGAGCCTTAGGTCACCCCGGGGGCCAGAGCGCGGTGGGCAGCGTGACCCAGCCGGGGAGGGCGCAGAGGGGTCTCCCTCTCTCTCTCTCTGTTGAGGGGGACCCGGAGGGCCGTGTCCCCGAGAAGGGGGACCCGGCCGTGCCTCGCGCCCCCCCCCCACGCCTCCCTGAGCACCGCCCCCGCCCCCGCAGGCTACGGGAGGAGAAGGCCCGAGCACAGAGGATGATGCAGGAGGAGCGGCTGCTGCGGGCTCAGGTGCGGGCCCAGGCCGAGGTCAAGAAGAAGGTGCGCGGGGTCGCGACCAGGGTCGCCGCTTGGAGGGGGGGCCGGGGGGGGAGTGTCTTAAGACAGGGCCCGGCAGGCTGAGGGGCCGAGGTACTGGAGCCCGAGGCCACCATGCCAGGTCCCCCCGCCTACATACAAGCTCCCTGCCAGGTGCAGCTCAGCCCGGGGTGCCCCCGCCAGCACACGAGCTCCCAGCCAGGTGCGCTCCACCCCAGGTCCCCCCGCCTGCACACAAGCTCCCGGCCGGGTGCGCTCAGCCCCGGGTCCCCCCCGCCTACACACAAACTCCTGGCCGGGTGCGCTCAGCCCCGGGTCCCCCCACCTACACACAAGCTCCCAGCCGGGTGCGCTCAGCACCAGGTACCCCCACCTACACACAAGCTCCCAGCCAGGTACAGCTCAGCCCCGGGTCGCCCCACCTACACACAAGCTCCTGGCCAGGTGCTCTCAGCCCCGGGTCCTCCCGCCGACACACAAGATCCCGGCCAGGTGCAGCTCAGCCCCGGTCCCTCCGCCTGCACACAAGCTCCCAGCCAGGTGCACTCAGCTCCGGGTCCCCCCCCCCACCGCCAGCACACAAGCTCCCGGCTAGGTGCGCTCAGTCCCGGGTCCCTCCACCTACACACAAGCTCCCAGCCAGGTGCGCTCAGCCCCGGGTCCCCCCACCAGCACACAAGCTCCCGGCCAGGTGCGCTCAGCTCCCATCGGCTCAGCCCTGAATCGCCCCCCCCACCCACCTGATGCTGCAACCAGACCACAAGCCAAGCTCCTCACCTGTCACAGGGACCTCCCTCTTGCTGCTGTGTCTGTCCTGGGGTACACGGGCTGCCTGGCGCGGCCACCTGCCTTCTGGCCCCTGGCGGTGGGAAGGGAGCAGGGTCCCCGACGCTGGCCCCCAAGGGACCGGCTCCTGTTGGGCAGATCGTCACTCCCACGCTGTGACCTGGGGAAGGGTCAGGGTCGGGGTTAGGTCAGGGTTAGGGTTGGGGTCACTTCAGAGTAACTGACATGGGGTGCTGACATGGGGTGACCGGGAGCGGACTGGGACCTGTTCCCGGCAGGGGGAGGGAGGGCAGGGCCGGGCATCCACAGTCACCCTGAGTCCGTCCGTCTCTCCCGCAGAGAGGCAGGAAGCTGGTCTGCCGCTCCCGGCCGCCCGTCCTGAAATCCAAGACAGCCTCGGAGCACTCGCTGCTGGACAAGACCAAGGAGGAGCTGCTTTACTTCTTCACTTAGCCTCCCGGGAAGCTCCCCGGGTTCGGCTGAGGCTCTGTGAGAGCTGTGCGGGAAGCAGAGGGGCTGGGGTCTGGACCCCTGCCATGTGCACCTGAAATAAACTCCTGTGTCTTTGGTGTCCCCTGTGACGGGGCAGCCGCTGTGACCGGACCTCAGGGGCCGTGTCTCGCGCCGTTAGCCATGAGGGAACACTCCAGGGGCGCGGCGGTGGCTCCGTTCCCGTCTACACCGGCTGCTGCGGGGTGGGGGGGGCAGGAGGATGGTCTCGCGTGGCTGCCCATGGAGGGGCAAGGCCGCAGACCACCCCGCAGCTGTCAGGAGACCCACCGTCCACGTGGGCGGTCACGGCCCCCAACCTTGAGTCTGTGCTGTGTGCGGCTCAGAGGAGGCCGGGGGTTGGGGGGGAAGGAGGCGTTTACGGAAAGGGGCTTGAGTCCCTCCCTGGGGGGATGGGGGGAGCAGGTCCCGGGCGCACAAGGAGCCTCAGAGCCAGACGGAAAGACTCTCCCCCAAACTGTGGTGGTGTTCCCGAAACCCACAGTCCCCAAATTCAGGAAACAAACACAGGCCGGGAACGGTGTGGCTCATGCCTGTCATCCCGGCACTCTGGGAGGAGGCCGAGGAGGGAGGATCGATTGCTCGAGGTCAGGAGTTCGAGGCCAGCCTGAGCAAGAGCAAGACCCCCCCGTTTCCACTAAAAATAGAAAGAAATTAATTGGCCAACTAAAAATATATAGAAAAAATCAGCCGGGAATTGTGGTGCATGCCTGTAGTCCCAGCTACTTGGGAGGCTGAGGCAGAAGGATCACTTTGGCCCAGGAGTCTGAGGTTGCTGTGAGCGAGGCTGACACCACGGCACTCTAGCCACCCCCTACAAAAAAAAAGAAAGGAGCTGGAATCACCCTCTCAGATGTCACCTTTCTAATTTTACCCTCTAACGTGATCCCATCCAACTCAGTGACCCAGCAGGCCCTCACCAGGCTCTCTGGCCCTTCTTGATCTCTCCCCCCACCGGGCTCAGTCACTCCAGCAACGTCCTCAGGCTCTGCGGAGATGTGCCTTGGCCCAGGGAGCAGGTCCCCAGACACAGACCGAGGCTCCATTCTTTTTTTTTTTTGAGACAGAGTCTCACTCTGTTGCCCACGCTACAGTGCTGTGGCATCAGCCTCGCTCACAGCAACCTCAGACTCCTGGGCTCAAGCGATCCTCCTGCCTCAGCCTCCCAAGTAGCTGGGACTACAGGCATGCGCCACCACACCCGGCTAATTTTTTCTATATATTTTTAGTTGGCCAATTAATCTCTTTCTATTTTTTAGTAGAGACGGGGTCTCGCTCTTGCTCAGGCTGGTCTCGAACTCCTGGCCTCGAACAATCCTCCCACCTCGGCCTCCCAGAGTGCCCCAATGACAGGCGTGAGCCACCGTGCCCGGCCTCCTATACATCTCCACCACCGCACTTCCGTTAGCTTAAAAGTTCCATTTAGGTGCTTCATGAACCACGGGGATGCGACCCCTTCCTGAGTCATCATCAACATTGACGCTTAACAGCATTCATCGTGGGGAAATATTTCCGTTAAGAAACCAGATGAATGAAGCCGGGCATGGTGGCTCATGCCTGTAGTCCCAGCTACCGGGGAGGCCGAGGTGGGAGGATCCCTCAAGGTCAGGAGTTCGAAAACAGCCTGAGCAAGAGCAAGACCCCATGTCTACTAATAATAGAAAGAAATTAATTGGCCAACTAAAAATATATAGAAAAAATTAGCCGGGCATGGTGGCGCATGCCTG